>CM046040.1:28948528-29182267 GCA_025215565.1 Flaveria ramosissima | reverse complement strand
AAATGAGATGCACAAGAGGATCGAGCACTACATACGGGGACTTGTACCCGAAATACAGAGTATGGTAACTGCTTCTAATCCAGCCACCATACAACAAGCCATTCAGTTAGCCCATAAGCTAACTGACCAAGCAGTGGAACAGGGTCGTCTACCCAACGGGGCGCCGTGGCAAGCGTGCCCGATAACAAAAGAAAGTGGGATGGTAGTGGTAACACCAAAGCATCATCATCTTCAGGCAGTCAACCTCAGCCTCAGCAGCAACAACAACCGGTCCAACAACAACGTAGGTTTGACAACAATCGTAACTTCAACCAAACAACTGCAACCAATCAAGGACCCAGTGGTTATGGTGGAAGACACCCGAAGTGCAACCGGTGCAACTATCATCACGTGGGACGATGTGATAGTTTCAAATGTCAGCGATGCGGTAAAATTGGACACGCTGCGAAGGATTGCCGTGGCGAACTGGTTAGGAGGACGCAGCAACCCCAGGAAACTCCTAAGGGTTGTTTTGAATGTGGAAAGGAGGGGCACTACAAGCGAAATTGCCCGCACTAAGGAGAAATGGAAATGGAAACAATGGAAATGGGCACACAACAACAACAATAACAACAACAACAATGGTAACAACAACGGTGGCAATGGCAACGGTAATGGCGGTAATAAGGATGGAGCAAAGGGAGAGCCTTCGTCATTGGCTCAGGTGAGGCTCTAAATGATCCTACAACTGTTACTGGTAGATTCTCTGTTAATGGTTGCTTTGCTACGGTACTATTCGATACTGGAGCTGATAGGAGTTCGTGTCCTTAAAATTCTGTAGTCTTTTAAGTGATATACCCTCCGCCCTAGAATCTAAGTACACCGTAGAGTTGGCTGACGGTAAACAGATTCACGTAACTCATATCCTTAAAGACTGTAAGATAGAGCTTGCTGGTCATACTTTCGTTATAGATCTCATGCCTGTTACTCTGGGAGTTTTGATGTTGTGATAGGCATGGATTGGCTTTCTAGCAAGCAAGCAGTATATGTCATGAAAAGATCATACTACGAATTCCTGTTGATGACACAATTCTGACAGTCCGAGGTGATAGAAGTGGTGCTGTGATAGGCATCATCTCGTTCATGAAAGCTCAAAATTACTACGAAAGGGTCGTGTGGCTATTCTAGCACTTGTGACTGATAAGCAGGCGAAGGAAAGAAGAATGGAGGATATTCCCATAGTGCGCGACTTTCCAGAGGTGTTTCCAGAGGATCTTCCTGGATTACCACCTCATCGTCAAGTGGAATTTCAAATTGAACTAACTCCCGGTGCAGCCCCGATTGCTAGAGCACCTTATCGATTAGCACCGAACGAACTACAGGAGTTGTCGTCACAACTCCAGGAGCTATTAGATAAGGGTTTTATTCGCCCTAGTACATCACCCTGGGGAGCCCCTGTCCTGTTTGTGAAGAAGAAAGATGGCACGTTTCGGATGTGTATTGACTATAGGGAGCTAAATAAAGTAACAGTCAAGAACCGATACCCTCTACCCCCTCTACCCCGTATCGATGACTTGTTTGACCAACTTCAGGGATCAAGTTACTATTCGAAGATTGACTTGAGATCTGGCTATCATCAACTCAGAGTACGCGAAGAAGATATTTCCAACCCGCGTTTCGTACCCGCTACGGTCATTATGAGTTCTTGGTCATGCCTTTTGGGTTGACAAATGCACCTGCTGTGTCATGGACCTCATGAACCGTGTGTGCAAACCCTACCTCGATCAGTTTGTCATTGTGTTCATCGATGATATACTGATATATTCCAGGACTAAGGAAGACCATGAGGAGCATTTGCGGATGATTTTAGAGCTGCTGAAAAGGGAACAGCTGTACGCCAAATTCTCTAAGTGTGACTTTTGGATACGAGAAGTACAATTCTTAGGTCATATTGTTAATGAGAAAGGGATACATGTTGATCCTGCCAAAATTGAGGCGATCAAGAATTGGACCACACCTAAAACGCCGAGTGAAATAAGACAATTCTTGGGATTAGCAGGTTACTATATCGGCGATTCATAGAGGGATTCTCTAAGATTGCACAACCTCTCACACCTTTGACTCACAAAGGGACTACATACAAATGGGGTGAAAGCCAAGAATCGGCTTTTCAATCGTTAAAGCAGAAATTATGTACCGCGCCGATACTAGCACTGCCAGAAGGGACGGATGACTTCGTGGTGTATTGTGATGCATCCATTCAAGGCTTGGGTTTGTGTCTTAATGCAGCGAGACAAAGTGATAGCCTACGCTTCGAGACAATTAAAAGTTCATGAGAAGAACTATACCACTCATGACTTAGAGTTGGGTGCAGTAGTCTTTGCCTTAAAGATTTGGAGACATTACTTGTACGGTACCAAGTGCACTATCTACACCGATCACAAGAGTCTTCAGCATATCTTTGAGCAAAAGGAATTGAATATGAGGCAACGACGTTGGGTGGAGCTGCTAAACGACTATGATTGCGCTATTAAATACCATCCGGGAAAGGCGAATGTGGTTGCTGATGCCTTAGCCGGAAGGAAACAGCTAAACCCAGACGAGTGCGAGCTTTACAGCTCACTATTAGTACTCAACTGCCTGAACAAGTTAAGGAGGCACAGGTAGAAGCTTTGAAAGCAGAAAATATTGGTTCTGAGTCGCTGAGAGGAATGGATAAACAGCTAGTGATGAAGGAAGATGGGATTCGATATTTCATGGATAGACTTTGGGTGCCTGCCTATGGAAATTTGAGAGACCTGGTTATGAGTGAGGCACACAAATCCAAGTACTCTATACATCCTGGATCTGATAAAATGTATCATGATCTGAAGGCGCACTATTGGTGGCCTAATATGAAAGCGGATGTGGCTACATATGTGAGCAAGTGCTTGACCTGCTCGAAGGTAAAGGTGGAGTATCAAAAACCATCCGGATTATTGCAGCAACCTGAGATACCGATGTGGAAGTGGGAACAAATCTCCATGGATTTTATTACCAAGCTGCCTAGGACTAGTACTGGTTGTGATACAATATGGGTTATTGTGGATCGATTGACAAAATCTGCTCATTTTCTTGCTATAAAGGAAACTGACAAGATGGAGAAGTTAACCCGCTTGTACCTCAAGGAGATTGTTTCCAGACACGGTGTACCGATCTCCATTATCTCTGATCGTGATGCTCGTTTCACGTCACACTTCTGGCAATCATTGCAGAAATCTTTGGGAACACGATTAGATATGAGTACCGCTTATCACCCCGCAAACGGATGGCCAGAGTGAGCGTACCATACAGACGTTGGAAGATATGCTACGTGCTTGTGTAATTGATTTCGGGAATAACTGGGAAGTTCACCTGCCATTGGTGGAATTTTCTTATAACAACAGTTATCACACTAGCATACAAGCAGCACCTTTCGAGGCTTTGTATGGGAGAAAATGTAGATCACCTGTTTGTTGGGCGGAAATTGGCGATAGTCAACTGACTGGTCCCGAGTTGATTCATGAAACAACTGAGAAGATCGTACAGATACGGAACCGTATGGCAGCAGCGCGAGACCGACAAAAGAGTTATGCTGATAAGAGACGGAAACCTTTAGAGTTTCAAGTTGGTGACAAGGTTTTGTTGAAAGTTTCACCATGGAAAGGCGTAGTTCGGTTTGGCAAGCGAGGAAAGTTAAACCCGAGGTACGTTGGACCATTTGAAATAGTGGAAAGAATAGGTCCAGTGGCCTACCGTCTAGCCCTACCTGATTCGCTAAGTGGAATCCATGATGTATTTCACGTATCAAACTTGAAGAAATGCATAACTGATGAAACGATGGTCGTACCGTTAGAAGAGGTTCAAGTGGATGAGCAACTACGTTTTATTGAAGAATCAGTGGAGGTGATGGACCGTGAGGTGAAAACACTTAAGCAGAGCAAGATACCTATTGTCAAAATCCGTTGGAATTCGCGACGTGGACCGGAATTTACATGGGAACGGGAAGATCAAATGAAGCTTAAGTATCCTCATCTATTCGAGAAACGATGTCTGCAGACGAAGGTATTGATTTAAATTTCGGGACGAAATTTCTTTCAACATGGGGATGATGTGACAACTCATCCAAACTCACTCGATTTCGATTTTCTGTGTGCCAATGCAGTAGACCAGTGATGGAACACTCTCACCATGTAACGCAATTTTCGGGACGAAATTCTTTCAACATGGGGATAATGTGACATCCGGTAAATTTCCGTTACCAAACTCCGTTAGTTTCGTTAAGTCTTGCATACACGTGTCGTAAACACACACTAGTTGTCGTTTAACGTTGGTGACCTATAATAATGAATGATGATGTTAAATTAATGTGAATCTAATTGATTATGTGATTATTGTGTTATGTTTATATGTTTGCATGTTTTTATATGTTAATTGTGAATTAATCGCGTAACGTGGAAACGTGTGTATTAATCCGTATGTTTGTGTTTTGTAAAGATGAAACATATAATTTGTTACCATGAGTTATATGTTTATTAGTATAGTTTAAAAATCATTTAAAAGTGTTTAAAAGAGTGCCTTTTTAATAAAATACAAAACACAAGGGCCTAAGTTGTTAATTTGCAAAGTTTAATTAATAAAACAAACCCAACCCTAATTCCCCACCCTGCGGCCGCGATCTCAACCTCTCACCCTCTCCATCTTCGAATTCCAGCCAAGAGCAAGCTAATTCGTGTGGGTTTGGTTCGATTTCATCCTTATAACACCTAGGAATCATCAATTGCAAGCAATTACAAGTTTAAAGGTTAGTTTTGTTCACGTTTTTGTGTGTTCTTCATATAGGCCGAACCCTAATTTTCGTGATTTGACATTCATGGAGTCGAAATTGGTGTTGTTTGATGTTGTTAATTTCATTAGTTAGATTGTTTATATGTTGTTTAACGTGGATTATGTATGAATTACATGTTATTGTGGTTTAATCATGGATTTTGGTTCTTGACAAACCCTAGTTCGAATTTGGTATGATTTTGGGTAGATGATTGTTGTTTGATGAATGTTTGATGATTATTGGGTTGTATGAATGTTAGAACACATTGATCTTACAAGAAAGTTGGGATTTTGATGCATTGTTCATAGGTTACTAAGAATAGTAACTTTATTTTGCATGAAGTAGTGATCTAGTGATGGATTGATGTTATGGATGAGTTCATGATGATAATTAGATGCTAGATTGTTGTTATGAATGCTAGAAATCTTTGAATACATGTTGTTAGTTCATAGCTTGCCAAAAGTAGAAACTTTTGTTTATGAAGATGATGGATTTTGATGTTTAGGTGTTGTTGATCATGCATAGTTGTTGATATGAGCTTGAATTGGTATATTATTAATGAATTCATGAATGTATAGGATGTTTGATAGATTTTGGGATGTTCTTTCCCAAAGGGAAACTTTATTTGTGTAAAGTTTGATGTATGATGATATGAACATGTTTGGGATATTAGGAGCATGTTAGTGTGATCATGGATTTCTAAGGTGATGAATCATGTTGAATTAGTTGTATGAGATGTTTTGGATAATCATGGATGATATTTGGATTTGTGGTGATCATGTATAAAGGTTGGTGTTGATTAGTTGCTAGGATATCATGTTTGGGTTTGGTGAGTAATGATTATAGTGTATGTTGAATGCTATGAGCATGGCTATGGTTAAGTGTTATGTATGGATAATGTAGCATGTGTAAGATATTATTTGTATGTTAACCATGTGTGTTATATGTTCTCATTGGCTTTATTTGAATTGTAACTCATAATGTCACCAACGGGTCAAACGGGTCAACTAGGTCAAACGTGTCTATTTGTTTGGAAGCTTGAGTCTTTGGTTTTGGTATGATTATGGATCTGTATTCATGAGCGGGCTATGTGCCTTGCATGTGGATCAACTGTCGGGGGTTAGCTACCGTTTTCATGTGTACCGACAGGGATTGGCATTTGTTGTCGATCAACATGGAGCTCTTGCTTTGTGCAATCTCGTTTATGACGAAAGTGAAAGATAATGAAAGATAATGAATGAATGAAAGATAATGAACATGCTTATTATGATGCAAGTAATGTTATATTCTATGTTGTATGCATGGTCATTATATGAAGGATAAAGATTATATTTTCTTATAATATTTAAACTAGAACTCGCTCAGCGAAGCTGACTTTTTATGAATAATAGTTGGCAGGTAAACGCTGATGCTGAGGATGGCACATGGAGCTACTTGGGGAGCTATGGATGGCATTCCTATTTATGAAATAGTTTTGTAATTTAAGAACAAGTAACATGTTTTGTTTGAAATTAAAGACAAATGTATGAGTACAATATGGTTTCTAAGTTTTAAATGAATGTCTAATTATTTCCGCTGCAATGTTTTATTATTAAACTGATTTTATGCTATGATTAACCAACTGTGAGGCTTCCCGGGAACGGGGTCTTACAGTTACACAACTTGCGTTTCAATGTCTCGAAAGCCTCTTCTTGCTCGGGTCCCCATTCAAAGAGTCGATTCTTTTGGGTTAGTGCCGTTAATGGTTTAGCAATCTTCGAGAAATTTGCTATGAACCTACGGTAATATCCCGCTAAACCCAGAAAAGAACGAACCTCGGTTGGGGTTGTGGGAACACACCAATTCTTCACGGCTTCAATTTTAGCAGGATCTACGTGAATTCCTTGGCTATTCACCACATGTCCTAAAAATTGAACTTCTTCCAACCAAAATTCACACTTGGAAAGCTTAGCGTACAATTTCTCCTTCTTCAAAAGTTCAAGAACTTGTCGCAAGTGTGTCTCGTGATCGACTTTCGTCTTGGAATAGATAAGAATGTCATCAATGAACACGATTACGAACTTATCCAAATACGGTTTACATACTCGATTCATGAGATCCATGAACACGGCAGGTGCATTGGTCAACCAAAAGGCATAACCATGAACTCGTAGTGCCCATATCGAGTACGAAAAGCGGTCTTTGGAATGTCATCATCGTGAACACGTAGTTGATGATACCCAGAACGTAGATCGATCTTTGAGAATTGAGTTGCTCCTTGAAGTTGGTCGAAGAGATCATCGATTCGAGGAAGAGGGTATCGGTTTTTGATAGTAAGCTTGTTGAGTTCCTGGTAGTCGATGCACATACGAAATGATCCATCCTTCTTCTTCACAAACAGTACAGGTGCACCCCACGGTGATGAACTAGGACGAATAAAACCCTTATCGGTCAACTCTTGCAATTGACTAGCTAATTCTTAATTCTTGCATTTCAGACGGTGCAAGACGATAAGGTGATTTAGCCACAGGGTTTGCGCCAGGGATTAAATCAATCTTGAACTCAACTTCTCGCACGGGAGGTAACCCTTTAAGATCCTCGGGAAAACCTCGGGAAAGTCTCGCACAACAAGAATGTCTTTCAACTCCTTACCTTTGGCTTTCGTATTAACTACATATGCCATGAAAGCCATGTAGTTTTTACTTAAGCACTTGTGGGCCTTAATGCAAGACATGAGTTTGAGTCTTTGAGATGATTTCTCCCCAAAGACCTTCAAGGTATCCCCAGTCAGTAAAGGAATTCGGATACACTTCTCGAAACATAGAATTTCCGCACGATGTTTTGCCAACCAATCCATACCAATGATAACATCAAAGCTTCCCAATTGCATAGGAATAAGGTCGACGAAGAACTCGTGTTCGTTAAGGCTTAAAGTGCAGTCGCGTATTACGACGTCCACGACAATAGATTTTCCATCGGCGATTTCGACAGTGAAAGATCTTTCTAGATTGACGCGCGGTTTAGAAAGTAAAGACTCGAATTCCAGGGACACGAAACTCCTATCGGCACCCGAATCAAACAATACAGATGCATAATGTTTATTTACAAGATACATACCTGTTTGGTAACAACCTATTATTGGTATGATGAACAAAGATAGGAAATTTCACAAGACAAGAAAGAACTATAATAAATTCAACGGCGTACCATTCACCACATCGTTGTTGGCTTGTGCTTGATTGGCGTTGATGTTGAAAGCCCTTCCACGAGCCGGTGGCACATTTCCCGCATTGCGAGGACATTGAGGGCGAATATGGCCAGCCTCGCCACAGTTGTAGCAGGTTCGGTTGGTAAGCATGGCAGTGTTGTTTGGGCGCACGAAGACAAGTAGCCACCAAATGTCCATACTTTCCACACAGAGAGCAGACTCGGCATGGAATGTTGCTTGCATGATGGTACTTGCACGTGTTACACATAGGATGTGGACCAGCATAAACCTTAGCCATGGGAACTTGATTCGCAACCACCATTTGTTTTTGAGGAGCATTAGGAGCGGTCACGGCGTAGTTGCGTGTCGGGATGAACTTACGCGTTTTTGTTTTGCGAAGATGACTCGGCCCTTACCTCCTTTGTTGCCTCGGGTATCACCTTCGCAACAGACTTGGAACCCTTTGCCGACATAGTACCAGCTCTTATATGATTCTCGGTGAGCTGTGCAGTAATGGTAATTGCTTCCTCCAAAGTTGTGGGCCTACTACCCACCACGGCATCTTGAATTTGAGGTGGCACCCCCCTTGATAAATTTCTCGATGTTACGGGGCACGGTGTCCACCATGTGTGGTAGGAGCATACTCAACTCATGATGCCGGGTGGAATAAGCCAATGATTGATCCCACCATCCTGTTTAAGGTTCCAGAATTCCTCCTCTAATTTTTGCAGCTCGCTCCTTGGACAAAACTTTTGGATCATGATCTCCTTAATTCCTCCCAAGGTAAGGTCAAAGCAACCTCGGTTCCACGGTTTCTTTTTTCACTATTCCACCATGTGAGTGCTCGTTGTTGAAGAACACTTGTGGCATAGCGAACCTTGAACTCGTTGGGGCACTCACTAACAATGAACGTGTTCTCCATGCTTTCAAACCACTCGAGAAGTCCAGTGGCTCCTTCTTTTCCACTAAAGCTAGTGGGTTTGCACGAGTTGAAGTGTTTGAAGGTGCAAGTACGGTTGTTCCCTTGTTGATTGTTCCCATTTTGATTGTTGCTATTGTCTCCATTAGCACCACCATTGTTCCCATTGGTGTTGTTGTTGTTGCTATTAGCCATTAGTGTGCTATTGAGTTCAGCAACCATAGTCGGGAGAACGGCAACCATTTGTCGGGCAATCATGGCAGCCAGCTTACGGTCGGAACTTCCACGCTTTCCATGGTGACGAGACATGCTGGATATACAAAAATGAGTTAGTATAGGAGCGGGATAACAAAGGATAGTAGTTTAACAAAGATAAGCTAAGGGTTATAAGGTACACGGGATGTTTCCATTTGGTAACGCATTACCATTTGAAAACGTTGACACGTCAAGGTGAATTGACCCATTTACCTTAGAAACTTGTGTATGTTGACCATAGTTTATCACTCATCCCCAGAAATCCCCAGGTGCCTATGTGTCACACAATATTTCTTAGGTTCATAGAATCAAACCTTGATGAGATTTATATAGATTAGACATAACGTCTAAAGATCCAAGTCATAACATAAGCATGAGATTCCACGTGTCGACGAGAATAAGATTAAGAGAGTTCATGTTCGGGGAGAGTCAAAGAGTCAAAGTTAAGTTTAGGGAGACAAGTAACAATGTTTAGGCAACCCTATGCTAAGGCATCAAATTGCACATAAGGGGCATAGCATTATGTAGCATGAAAAGTATATAATTTACAAGATAAAATATAATTCTATAAGGTTCATGCATACTATAGCCTAGGTCACCATTTCTAATAACCTAGATCCCTATAGTTATGGGCTCTGATACCAATCTGTCACACCCCAACCTTGACGGCGGAAACGTCGAGGAGTGAGAGTTAAGATCGTTCATAGCCACATAACGCTATTAATAAACCAAATAAAGTTTAAACATAAGTTTTAAATTGTCACATTACAATCATAAGTTTCAAAGGAAATAAAAACATAACATAGAATGCGATATATCATTCTATCTTATTTATTAAACTAGGTCCATTCCTAGATGTGCAAGCTTCAAAGCGTAGATAATCAAACTTGGGCATTTCCTGAAACATGTTAAAAATAAAGGGTCAACAATAATGTTGGTGAGCATTCCATAGTTTTTAATACATAAGTATATAAAAAAGATGGCAATTTAAGTCATAAGTTAGTGAATATATAGTGATTAGGGATGCTATGAACAATGCAAAAATCAAACCTTGACAATGTTTTACAAGTCTCAAACGTTAAAAGTATATACGATCAGCTAAGTGTACTTGGATCAACCAAGCAGGCTTGTCTTACCCGTAGATCTATGACTTCGCTGGGCTAGCAATAGTTAATGATTGTACATATAACGCCATAACATGGTAACCACATAAATTCAACTAACCACAACTTAACATGATGAATTGCCATAAAGTTTACAAGTCTCAAATAAGTTTACAATGCAAAGTATAAGTTAACATGTTTCACCCCAAAGTGTGAAATAAAATGAAAAGGGGTATGGAATACTCACTTGATCAAATGTATGTAAATGACGTTTAAAAGAATAATAATAAGCAACGATCCAATGTAATGCTTCACAATGCTCCTAAAAATAAATATATATTACAAGGTTTAAGTATATTTATAACAAGCTTAACGTTTTAACGAAAACTAACGTTTTAACGAAAACTAGGGTTTTAGGTGGAATTTGGTATTTATTACATTAAATAATAAAAAGATTACATACGAGTTAAGCATTTTGGTTTTAAAAAAAATGTAGGAACCCATTGTATCACAATTTAGTTACCAAATTCGTTAACGTGTATAACTTTTAAAATTACACACTTTTTTTACAACAATATATGCTTGTTATCTAGATAACAATAACTTTTTAAAACCTATTTTATTATGAAAAATATTTTATATAATTTATTTGACTAACAATAATTTAGCAAAACAATATTTTAATCTAACTTAAAATAAAATAAATGATTTGTACAAATAGTTATTTTATGAATTAAACAATATTTAAGGTCCCATTAATAAATTACTTATATTGTTTGCCTATATAATAAAATGTAACGACATCTTATAAAATAAATTATTAGAAGATAGAAGAGTGTCTAAAAGAATAACAAGCTCACAACTTGATTTTTATGAATTTTTTAGAAACAAATCTAAGTTAAAACAGGGCTAAAAAAAACTTAAAACTAAAAACAGGAGGTCCCCGGTTCGAACCGGGACCTCTTGTTTTATTTTTAAGTTTTTTTTAGCCCTGTTTTAACTAGATTTGTTTCTAAAAATTCATAAAATCAAGTTGTGAGCTTGTTATTCTTTTAGACCTCTTCTATCTTCTAATAATTTAATTTTATAAGATGTCGTTACATTTATTATAATAGGCAAACAATATAAGTAATTTATTAATGGGACCTTAAATTTGTTTAATTCATAAATAACTATTTGTACAAATCATTTATTTTATTTTAAGTTAGATTAAAATATTGTTTTGCTAAATTATTGTTAGTCAATAAATTATATAAAATATTTTTCATAATAAAATAGGTTTTAAAAAGTTATTGTTATCTAGATAACAAGCATATATTGTTGAAAAAAAGTGTGTAATTTTAAAAGTTATACACGTTAACGATTTGGTAACTAAATTGTGATACAATGGGTTCCTACATTTTTTTTAAAACAAAATGCTTAACTCGTATGTAATCTTTTTATTATTTAATGTAATAAATACCAATTCCACCTAAAACCTAGTTTTCGTTAAAACGTTAGTTTTCGTTAAAACGTTAGCTTGTTATAATATACTTAACCTTGTAATATATATTTATTTTAGGAGCATTGTGAAGCATTACATTGGATCGTTGCTTATTATTATTTCTTTTAAACGTCATTTACATACATTTGATCAAGTGAGTATTCCATACCCCCTTTTCATTTTATTTCACACTTTGGGGTGAAACATGTTAACTTATACTTTGCATTGTAAACTTATTTGAGACTTGTAAACTTTATGGCAATTCATCATGTTAAGTTGTGGTTAGTTGAATTTATGTGGTTACCATGTTATGGCGTTATATGTACAATCATTAACTATTGCTAGCCCAGCGAAGTCATAGATCTACGGGTAAGACAAGCCTGCTTGGTTGATCCAAGTACACTTAGCTGATCGTATATACTTTTAACGTTTGAGACTTGTAAAACATTGTCAAGGTTTGATTTTTGCATTGTTCATAGCATCCCTAATCACTATATATTCACTAACTTATGACTTAAATTGCCATCTTTTTATATATACTTATGTATTAAAAACTATGGAATGCTCACCAACATTATTGTTGACCCTTTATTTTTAACATGTTCAGGAAATGCCCAAGTTTGATTATCTACGCTTTGAAGCTTGCACATCTAGGAATGGACCTAGTTTAATAAATAAGATAGAATGATATATCGCATTCTATGTTATGTTTTTATTTCCTTTGAAACTTATGATTGTAATGTGACAATTTAAAACTTATGTTTAAACTTTATTTGGTTTATTATAGCGTTATGTGGCTATGAACGATCTTAACTCTCACTCCTCGACGTTTCCGCCGTCAAGGTTGGGGTGTGACAGATTGGTATCAGAGCCCATAACTATAGGGATCTAGGTTATTAGAAATGGTGACCTAGGCTATAGTATGCATGAACCTTATAGAATTATATTTTTATCTTGTAAATTATATACTTTTCATGCTACATAATGCTATGCCCCTTATGTGCAATTTGATGCCTTAGCATAGGGTTGCCTAAACATTGTTACTTGTCTCCCTAAACTTAACTTTGACTCTTTGACTCTCCCCGAACATGAACTCTCTTAATCTTATTCTCGTCGACACGTGGAATCTCATGCTTATGTTATGACTTGGATCTTTAGACGTTATGTCTAATCTATATAAATCTCATCAAGGTTTTGATTCTATGAACCTAAGAAATATTGTGTGACACATAGGCACCTGGGGATTTCTGGGATGAGTGATAAACTATGGTCAACATACACAAGTTTCTAAGGTAAATGGGTCAATTCACCTTGACGTGTCAACGTTTTCAAATGGTAATGCGTTACCAAATGGAAACATCCCGTGTACCTTATAACCCTTAGCTTATCTTGTTAAACTACTATCCTTTGTTATCCCCGCTCCTATACTAACTCATTTTTGTATATCCAGCATGTCTCGTCACCATGGAAAGCGTGGAAGTTCCGACCGTAAGCTGGCTGCCATGATTGCCCGACAAATGGTTGCCGTTCTCCCGACTATGGTTGCTGAACTCAATAGCACACTAATGGCTAATAGCAACAACAACAACACCAATGGGAACAATGGTGGTGCTAATGGAGACAATAGCAACAATCAAAATGGAACAATCAACAAGGGAACAACCGTACTTGCACCTTCAAACACTTCAACTCGTGCAAACCCACTAGCTTTAGTGGAAAAGAAGGAGCCACTGGACTTCTCGAGTGGTTTGAAAGCATGGAGAACACGTTCATTGTTAGTGAGTGCCCCAACGAGTTCAAGGTTCGCTATGCCACAAGTGTTCTTCAACAACGAGCACTCACATGGTGGAATAGTGAAAAAAGAACCGTGGAACCGAGGTTGCTTTGACCTTACCTTGGGAGGAATTTAAGGAGATCATGATCCAAAAGTTTTGTCCAAGGAGCGAGCTGCAAAAATTAGAGGAGGAATTCTGGAACCTTAACAGGATGGTGGGAATCATTTGGCTTATTCCACCCGGCATCATGAGTTGAGTATGCTCCTACCACACATGGTGGACACCGTGCCCCGTAACATCGAGAAATTTATCAAGGGGGTGCCACCTCAAATTCAAGATGCCGTGGTGGGTAGTAGGCCCACAACTTTGGAGGAAGCAATTACCATTACTGCACAGCTCACCGAGAATCATATAAGAGCTGGTACTATGTCGGCAAAGGGTTCCAAGTCTGTTGCGAAGGTGATACCCGAGGCAACAAAGGAGGTAAGGGCCGAGTCATCTTCGCAAAACAAAACGCGTAAGTTCATCCCGACACGCAACTACGCCGTGACCGCTCCTAATGCTCCTCAAAAACAAATGGTGGTTGCGAATCAAGTTCCCATGGCTAAGGTTTATGCTGGTCCACATCCTATGTGTAACACGTGCAAGTACCATCATGCAAGCAACATTCCATGCCGAGTCTGCTCTCTGTGTGGAAAGTATGGACATTTGGTGGCTACTTGTCTTCGTGCGCCAAACAACACTGCCATGCTTACCAACCGAACCTGCTACAACTGTGGCGAGGCTGGCCATATTCGCCCTCAATGTCCTCGCAATGCGGGAAATGTGCCACCGGCTCGTGGAAGGGCTTTCAACATCAACGCCAATCAAGCACAAGCCAACAACGATGTGGTGAATGGTACGCCGTTGAATTTATTATAGTTCTTTCTTGTCTTGTGAAATTTCCTATCTTTGTTCATCATACCAATAATAGGTTGTTACCAAACAGGTATGTATCTTGTAAATAAACATTATGCATCTGTATTGTTTGATTCGGGTGCCGATAGGAGTTTCGTGTCCCTGGAATTCGAGTCTTTACTTTCTAAACCGCGCGTCAATCTAGAAAGATCTTTCACTGTCGAAATCGCCGATGGAAAATCTATTGTCGTGGACGTCGTAATACGCGACTGCACTTTAAGCCTTAACGAACACGAGTTCTTCGTCGACCTTATTCCTATGCAATTGGGAAGCTTTGATGTTATCATTGGTATGGATTGGTTGGCCAAACATCGTGCGGAAATTCTATGTTTCGAGAAGTGTATCCGAATTCCTTTACTGACTGGGGATACCTTGAAGGTCTTTGGGGAGAAATCATCTCAAAGACTCAAACTCATGTCTTGCATTAAGGCCCACAAGTGCTTAAGTAAAAACTACATGGCTTTCATGGCATATGTAGTTAATACGAAAGCCAAAGGTAAGGAGTTGAAAGACATTCTTGTTGTGCGAGACTTTCCCGAGGTTTTTTCCCGAGGATCTTAAAGGGTTACCTCCCGTGCGAGAAGTTGAGTTCAAGATTGATTTAATCCCTGGCGCAAACCCTGTGGCTAAATCACCTTATCGTCTTGCACCGTCTGAAATGCAAGAATTAGCTAGTCAATTGCAAGAGTTGACCGATAAGGGTTTTATTCGTCCTAGTTCATCACCGTGGGGTGCACCTGTACTGTTTGTGAAGAAGAAGGATGGATCATTTCGTATGTGCATCGACTACCAGGAACTCAACAAGCTTACTATCAAAACCGATACCCTCTTCCTCGAATCGATGATCTCTTCGACCAACTTCAAGGAGCAACTCAATTCTCAAAGATCGATCTACGTTCTGGGTATCATCAACTACGTGTTCACGATGATGACATTCCAAAGACCGCTTTTCGTACTCGATATGGGCACTACGAGTTCATGGTTATGCCTTTTGGTTTGACCAATGCACCTGCCGTGTTCATGGATCTCATGAATCGAGTATGTAAACCGTATTTGGATAAGTTCGTAATCGTGTTCATTGATGACATTCTTATCTATTCCAAGACGAAAGTCGATCACGAGACACACTTGCGACAAGTTCTTGAACTTTTGAAGAAGGAGAAATTGTACGCTAAGCTTTCCAAGTGTGAATTTTGGTTGGAAGAAGTTCAATTTTTAGGACATGTGGTGAATAGCCAAGGAATTCACGTAGATCCTGCTAAAATTGAAGCCGTGAAGAATTGGTGTGTTCCCACAACCCCAACCGAGGTTCGTTCTTTTCTGGGTTTAGCGGGATATTACCGTAGGTTCATAGCAAATTTCTCGAAGATTGCTAAACCATTAACGGCACTAACCCAAAAGAATCGACTCTTTGAATGGGGACCCGAGCAAGAAGAGGCTTTCGAGACATTGAAACGCAAGTTGTGTAACTGTAAGACCCCGTTCCCGGGAAGCCTCACAGTTGGTTAATCATAGCATAAAATCAGTTTAATAATAAAACATTGCAGCGGAAATAATTAGACATTCATTTAAAACTTAGAAACCATATTGTACTCATACATTTGTCCTTTAATTTCAAACAAAACATGTTACTTGTTCTTAAATTACAATAACTATTTCATAAAGGAATGCCATCCATAGCTCCCCAAGTAGCTCCATGTGCCATCCTCAGCATCAGCGTTTACCTGCCAACTATTATTCATAAAAGTCAGCGCTTCGCTGAGCGAGTTCTAGTTTTAAATATTATAAGAAAATATAATCTTTATCCTTCATATAATGACCATGCATACAACATAGAATATAACATTACTTGCATCATAATAAGCATGTTCATTATCTTTCATTCATTCATTATCTTTCATTATCTTTCACTTTCGTCATAAACGAGATTGCACAAAGCAAGAGCTCCATGTTGATCGACAACAAATGCCAATCCCTGTCGGTACACATGAAACGGTAGCTAACCCCCGACAGTTGATCCACACTGCAAGGCACATAGCCCGCTCATGAATACAGATCCATAATCATACCAAAACCAAAGACTCAAGCTTCCAAACAAATAGACACGTTTGACCTAGTTGACCCGTTTGACCCGTTGGTGACATTATGAGTTACAATTCAAATAAGCCAATGAGAACATATAACACACATGGTTAACATACAAATAATATCTTACACATGCTACATTATCCATACATAACACTTAAACCATAGCCATGCTCATAGCATTCAACATACACTATAATCATTACTCACCAAACCCAAACATGATATCCTAGCAACTAATCAACACCAACCTTTATACATGATCACCACAATCCAAATATCATCCATGATTATCCAAAACATCTCATACAACTAATTCAACATGATTCATCACCTTAGAATTCATCCATGATCACACTAACATGCTCCTAATATCCCAAACATGTTCATATCATCATACATCAAACTTTACACAAATAAAGTTTCCCTTTTGGGAAAGAACATCCCAAAATCTATCAAACATCCTATACATTCATGAATTCATTAATAATATACCAATTCAAGCTCATATCAACAACTATGCATGATCAACAACACCTAAACATCAAAATCCATCATCTTCATAAACAAAAGTTTCTACTTTTGGCAAGCTATGAACTAACAACATGTATTCAAAGATTTCTAGCATTCATAACAACAATCTAGCATCTAATTATCATCATGAACTCATCCATAACATCAATCCATCACTAGATCACTACTTCATGCAAAATAAAGTTACTATTCTTAGTAACCTATGAACAATGCATCAAAATCCCAACTTTCTTGTAAGATCAATGTGTTCTAACATTCATACACCCAATAATCATCAAACATTCATCAAACAACAATCATCACCCAAAAATCATACCAAATTCGAACTAGGGTTTGTCAAGAACCAAAATCCATGATTAAACCACCAATAACATGTAATTCATACATAATCCACGTTAAACAACATATAAACAATCTAACTAATGAATTAACAACATCAAACAACACCAATTTCGACTCCATGAATGTCAAATCACGAATTAGGGTTCGGCCTATATGAAGAACACACAAAAACGTGAACAAAACTAACCTTTAAACTTGTAATTGCTTGCAATTGATGATTCCTAGGTGTTATAAGGATGAAATCGAACCAAACCCACACGAATTAGCTTGCTCTTGGCTGGAATTCGAAGATGGAGAGGGTGAGAGGTTGAGATCGCGGCCGCAAGGGTGGGGATTAGGGTTGGGTTTGTTTTATTTAATTAAACTTTGCAAATTAACAACTTAGGCCCTTGTGTTTTGTATTTTATTAAAAGGCACTCTTTAAACACTTTTAAATGATTTTTAAACTATACTAACTTGACTAAAATAACAATCTAATTGATTATGTGATATTGTGTTATGTTATATGTTTGCATGTTTTTATATGTTAATTGTGAATTAATCGCGTAACGTGGAAAACGTGTGTATAATCCGTATGTTTGTGTTTGTAAAGATGAAAATATAATTGTTACCATGAGTTATATGTTTATTAGTATAGTTTAAAAATCATTAAAAGTGTTAAAGAGTGCCTTTTAATAAAATACAAAACACAAGGGCCTAGGTTGTTAATTTGCAAAGTTTAATTAAATAAAACAAACCAACCCTAATTCCCCACCCTTGGCCGCGATCTCACCTCTCACCCTCTCCAACTTCGAAATCCAGCCAAGAACAAGCATCATCGTGTGGGTTTGGTTCGATTTCATCCATATAACACCAGAATCATCAATTGCAAGCAACTACAAGTTAAAGGTTAGTTTTGTTCATGTTTTGTGTGTTCTTCATTAGGCCGAACCCTAATCGTGATTGACATTCATGGAGTCGAAATTGGTGTTGTTGATGTGTTAATCATTAGTTAGATTGTTACATGTTGTTTAACGTGGATTATGTATGAATTACATGTTATTAGTGGTTTAATCATGGATTTTGGTTCTTGACAAACCCTAGTTCGAATTTTGTATGATTTTGGGAGATGATTGTTGTTTGATGAATGTTTGATGATTATTGGGTTGTATGAATGTTAGAATACATTGATCTTACAAGAAAGTTGGGATTTTGATGCATTGTTCATAGGTTACTAAGAATAGTAACTTTATTTTGCATGAAGTAGTGATCTAGTGATGGATTGATGTTATGGATGAGTTCATGATGATAATTAGATGCTAGATTGTTGTTATGAATGCTAGAAATCTTTGAATACATGTTGTTAGTTCATAGCTTGCCAAAAGTAGAAACTTTTGTTTATGAAGATGGGATTATGGTGTTAGGTGATGTTAATCATGTATAGATGTTGATATGAGCTTGAATTGGTATATTATTAATGAATTCATGAATGTATAGGATGTTTGATAGATTTTGGGATGTTCTTTCCCAAAAGGGAAACTTTATTTGTGTAAAGTTTGATGATGATGATATGAACATGTTTGGGATATTAGGAGCATGTTAGTGTGATCATGGATGAATTCTAAGGTGATGAATCATGTTGAATTAGTTGTATGAGATGTTTTGGATAATCATGGATGATATTTGGATTTGTGGTGATCATGTATAAAGGTTGGTGTTGATTAGTTGCTAGGATATCATGTTTGGGTTTGGTGAGTAATGATTATGGTGTATGTTGAATGCTATGAGCATGGCTAAGACTTAAGGGTTATGTATGGATAATGTAGCATGTGTATGATACTATTTGAATGTTAACCATGTATGTTATATGTGCTTATTGGCTCTATTTGAATTGTAACTCATAATGTCACCAACGGGTCAAACGGGTCAACTAGGTCAAACGTGTCTATTTGTTTGGAAGCTTGAGTCTTTGGTTTTGGTATGATTAGGGTTTCACATGTCTTTATTTACACGTACTTATGTACTCGCATGATCTAGGTAACCTTTGAAGGTTGGCTATCCACTCGTTTCTCAAATAAACCCTAAGTACTCTTTGCATACATCAGGTGAGTTCATGCCCCACGCTTTATTTAATCTCTTTTGGGGGAGATAGCATACTGGTATTTTACGAACGCTTTTAATATTTAAGTTGTGTTTAATATTGATATAGTGCTATTTATCATGGAAAGTCCTCACACTTTCGAATTGTTAATATTAAATAGCGGGGAAACTTGGGTAGTACTACTGGGTCTGACGAGCCCCACCTGTGTGACTCGAGGTCAACCGGGTGCAATTTGTCCTATTGAACATTGTCACGACATGGTAAGTCGTGACAGGAGGCAACAACTATCACAGTCAGCTTCAATTGCGAAATCACTATGTATTAATATTTGCTGTTAATAGACTAGCTATCTATTGCAATACACTGCTTATATATATCACAACTGTTTATATGTTTACTGAACTCAAACTCTTGAACTCACCAACCTATGTGTTGACATTTTAGTATGCTTTTCTCAGGTCATTAAGCTGCTTGCCTCTAGGAGCACTCCACGGTTCACTTGCATATTAAGACTCGGTTTTCAAGACATTAGCATTTTAATGATTGTGGTTTACTATTTTGGGTTGGCACATGTTTTGCCATATTTATACTTTTAGTTGTTGAGTTGTTTTCAAAACGCTTCCGCACTGTTCAAACTAAATCTTTGGTTGTTTTATTTTACTTGTGGCATATAGAGTCGTTCTATGTAACTACTGACTGTGATCCTGGTTTGTTCACACGCCTCGCGGTAAAACCCCGCACGTGGATTTTGAGGGTGTGACAGATTGGTATCAGAGCCATTGGTTATAGGGAACTAGGTTGCATACACACTAGACTATAACCGCACACAGTTAGTTAGTTACTGTACTTTATTTTCATCTACTGTATACTCATTGGCATACACGTCACACTATCTGCAGCATGGCATCGTCATCAAGAGCTTCTGGAAAACGACCTGCATCACCTGCGCGATCCGAGTCCCCACCTCCTGCACCTGTACCTGATGATGGACTCGACTGGCCTCGTTTTGATTATCCTCGAGGGGAGTTTGACTGGGATCAACCATTCGCGTTGATGAAGCGTGACCCCCCAAGGGACTGGAGCTTTTATCCTAGGTTTGTCAACCACCTCATGTATAGGGAACGCGTGCCCGAGCCGAGACCCAGAACGAGAGGTAGCTCTGATTCAGCAGTACCTTCACTACCCCGGACGGAGCAGTCCAACGAGCAGTTGATTGCTGCGTTGGTGGCAGCATTAGACACAGAACAGCGTCGAGTCAGGCGACTCATTAGCGACGTTTGTACACTACAGACCGAGGTGTACAACCTAAGGAATGGGATGGATGAGCTTGATGGGCGTCATGGAGAGACCCTAGACGGGTGCTACCAAATGAGGGACGGGATTGTAGACCTCAGTGGACGCGTGACTACTTGCGAGCAGAGGGATGCTGTGGTTGATGACAGGATTGCTGCTTTGGAGGCACAGCTAGCAGCACTCCAGGTTGCTATGGCTCCTGCACCTGCAGAGGAACCTGAGGAGGAAGAACCTGAGGAGGAGGAGGAACCAGAAGAGGAGGAACCTGAAGAGGAGGAGGATGAGAGTGATGGATCTGACATTGTTGATTGATTTTTTTTTTTTTCTCTTTTTACATGACTTGGACTACCTAGTGTTTTCTTTGAAACCTATGTGGGAAGGGTTGTTTCCCACACGAACGACAAACTTAAATTTTGACATTGATGAATACATTGTGGCTTATTTGCAATTTATTTACTTTGGTTATTATTTTTGTTATGAATGTTGTGGTTGTGATGATTTATTATTCCTTTATTGTTTACTGTACTTCAATGAGATAAATGTGTTTGATGTTACTCATTATTGTATTTGTGGATGTAAAGTGAACAATGGACGCACGTGGACGTGGTCGTGGACGTGGTCGTGGGCGCGGTCGTGGACGTGGCGCCGGAGACCATGGCGCCGGAGATCATGGCGCTGGTGCCGTTAATATGACCCCTGCTGAGTTAACTGCCCTGATCCAGGCAGCGGTGGCTGCTGCCCAAGCGGGACAGCCAGCAGGTAAACAATGATTGGAAAATTAAACCGAATATCTTGCATAACCGTATAGGTTGTCTGATCAATAATTGTTGTGTTAAAGCAGGACCACCAGTATGTACTTATAAGTCCTTCATGGACTGTAAGCCCCATACCTACAGCGGCACTGAAGGCGCTGTGGGACTAGTACGCTGGTTCGAGAAGACGGAGTCCGTATTCTCCAAGTGCAACTGTCCACCTGCTGACCAGGTGAAATATGCCACCGGGACCCTGGAGGGTGCCGCCTTATCCTGGTGGAATGCCCAAGTTCAGATGTTGGGGCAAGCGTTGGCTAATGGACTGCCGTGGGCCGAGTTCAAAACCATGATGACCGAGGAGTACTGTCCTCGCAACGAGGTGCAAAAGTTGGAAATAGAGTTCTGGCAACTGAAAATGCAGGGCTCAGAAATGAGGCTTACACTACTAGAACCACGAGCTAGCAACATTATGCCCGGGGATGGTAAATGAGATGCACAAGAGGATCGAGCACTACATACGGGGACTTGTACCCGAAATACAGAGTATGGTAACTGCTTCTAATCCAGCCACCATACAACAAGCCATTCAGTTAGCCCATAAGCTAACTGACCAAGCAGTGGAACAGGGTCGTCTACCCAAACGGGGCGCCGTGGCAAGCGTGCCCGATAACAAAAGAAAGTGGGATGGTAGTAGTAACACCAAAGCATCATCATCTTCAGGCAGTCAACCTCAGCCTCAGCAGCAACAACAACCGGTCCAACAACAACGGAGGTTCGACAACAATCGTAACTTCAACCAAACGACTGCAACTAATCAAGGACCCAGTGGTTATGGTGGAAGACACCCGAAGTGCAACCGGTGCAACTATCATCACGTGGGACGATGTGATAGCTTCAAATGTCAGCGATGTGGTAAAATTGGACACGCTGCGAAGGATTGCCGTGGCGAACTGGTTAGGAGGACGCAACAACCCCAGGAAACTCCTAAGGGTTGTTTTGAATGTGGAAAGGAGGGGCACTACAAGCGAAATTGCCCACAACTAAGGAGAAATGGAAATGGCAACAATGGGAATGGACACAACAACAACAACAATAACAACAACAACAATGGTAACAACAACGGTGGCAATGGCAACGGTAATGGCGGTAATAAGGATGGAGCAAAGGGGAGAGCCTTCGTCATTGGCTCAGGTGAGGCTCTAAATGATCCTACAACTGTTACTGGTAGATTCTCTGTTAATGGTTGCTTTGCTACGGTACTATTCGATACTGGAGCTGATAGGAGTTTCGTGTCCTTAAAATTTGTAGTCTTTTAAGTGATATACCCTCCGCCCTAGAATCTAAATACACCGTAGAGTTGGCTGACGGTAAACAGATTCACGTAACTCATATCCTTAAAGACTGTAAGATAGAGCTTGCTGGTCATACTTTCGTTATAGATCTCATGCCTGTTACTCTGGGGAGTTTTGATGTTGTGATAGGCATGGATTGGCTTTCTAGCAAGCAAGCAGAAGTTATATGTCATGAAAAGATCATACGAATTCCTGTTGATGACACAATTCTGACAGTCCGAGGTGATAGAAGTGGTGCTGTGATAGGCATTATTCGTTCATGAAAGCCCAAAAGTTACTACGAAAGGGTCGTGTGGCTATTCTAGCGCTTGTAACTGATAAGCAGGCGAAGGAAAGAGAATGGAGGATATTCCCATAGTGCGCGACTTTCCAGAGGTGTTTCCAGAGGATCTTCCTGGATTACCACCTCATCGTCAAGTGGAATTCCAAATTGAGCTAACTCCCGGCGCAGCCCCGATTGCTAGAGCACCTTATCGATTAGCACCGAACGAACTACAGGAGTTGTCGTCACAACTCCAGGAGCTATTAGATAAGGGTTTTATTCGCCCTAGTACATCACCCTGGGGAGCCCCTGTCCTGTTTGTGAAGAAGAAGGATGGCACGTTTCGGATGTGTATTGACTATAGGGAGCTAAATAAAGTAACAGTCAAGAACCGATACCCTCTACCCCGTATCGATGACTTGTTTGACCAACTTCAGGGATCAAGTTACTATTCGAAGATTGACTTGAGATCTGGCTATCATCAACTCAGAGTACGCGAAGAAGACATTTCCAAAACCGCGTTTCGTACCCGCTACGGTCATTATGAGTTCTTGGTCATGCCTTTTGGGTTGACAAATGCACCTGCTGTGTTCATGGACCTCATGAACCGTGTGTGCAAACCCTACCTCGATCAGTTTGTCATTGTGTTTATCGATGATATACTGATATATTCCAGGACCAAGGAAGACCATGAGGAGCATTTGCAGATGATCTTAGAGCTACTGAAAAGGGAACAGCTGTACGCCAAATTCTCTAAGTGTGACTTTTGGATACGAGAAGTACAATTCTTAGGTCATATTGTTAATGAGAAAGGGATACATGTTGATCCTGCCAAAATTGAGGCGATCAAGAATTGGACCACACCTAAAACGCCGAGTGAAATAAGACAATTCTTGGGATTAGCAGGTTACTATCGGCGATTCATAGAGGGATTCTCTAAGATTGCACAACCTCTCACAGCTTTGACTCACAAAGGGACTACATACAAATGGGGTGAAAGCCAAGAATCAGCTTTTCAATCATTAAAGCAGAAGCTATGTACTGCGCGCCGATACTAGCACTGCCAGAAGGGACGGATGACTTCGTGGTATATTGTGATGCATCCATTCAAGGCTTGGGTTGTGTCTTAATGCAGCGAGACAAAGTGATAGCCTACGCCTCGAGACAATTAAAAGTTCATGAGAAGAACTATACTACTCATGACTTAGAGTTGGGTGCAGTAGTCTTTGCCTTAAAGATTTGGAGACATTACTTGTACGGTACCAAGTGCACTATCTACACCGATCACAAGAGTCTTCAACATATCTTTGAGCAAAAGGAATTGAATATGAGGCAACGACGTTGGGTGGAGCTGCTAAACGACTATGATTGCGCTATTAAATACCATCCGGGAAAGGCGAATGTGGTTGCTGATGCCTTAAGCCGGAAGGAAACAGCTAAACCCAGACGGGTGCGAGCTTTACAGCTCACTATTAGTACTCAACTGCCTGAACAAGTTAAGGAGGCACAGGTAGAAGCTTTGAAAGCAGAAAATATTGGTTCTGAGTCGCTGAGAGGAATGGATAAACAGCTAGTGATGAAGGAAGATGGGATTCGATATTTCATGGATAGACTTTGGGTGCCTGCCTATGGAAATTTGAGAGACCTGGTTATGAGTGAGGCACACAAATCCAAGTACTCTATACATCCTGGATCTGATAAAATGTATCATGATCTGAAGGCGCACTATTGGTGGCCTAATATGAAAGCGGATGTGGCTACATATGTGAGCAAGTGCTTGACCTGCTCGAAGGTAAAGGTGGAGTATCAAAAACCATCTGGACTATTGCAGCAACCTGAGATACCGATGTGGAAATGGGAACAAATCTCCATGGATTTTATTACCAAGCTGCCTAGGACTAGTAATGGTTGTGATACAATATGGGTTATTGTGGATCGATTGACAAAATCTGCTCATTTTCTTGCTATAAAGGAAACTGACAAGATGGAGAAGTTAACCCGCCTGTACCTCAAGGAGATTGTCTCCAGACACGGTGTACCGATCTCCATTATCTCTGATCGTGATGCTCGTTTCACGTCACACTTCTGGCAATCATTGCAGAAATCTTTGGGAACACGATTAGATATGAGTACCGCTTATCACCCGCAAACGGATGGCCAGAGTGAGCGTACCATACAGACGTTGGAAGATATGCTACGTGCTTGTGTAATTGATTTCGGGAATAACTGGGAAGTTCACCTGCCATTGGTGGAATTTTCTTATAACAACAGTTATCACACTAGCATACAAGCAGCACCTTTCGAGGCTTTGTATGGGAGAAAATGTAGATCACCTGTTTGTTGGGCGGAAATTGGCGATAGTCAACTGACTGGTCCCGAGTTGATTCATGAAACAACTGAGAAGATCGTACAGATACGGAACCGTATGGCAGCAGCGCGAGACCGACAAAAGAGTTATGCTGATAAAAGACGGAAACCTTTAGATTTCAGGTTGGTGACAAGGTTTTGTTGAAAGTTTCACCATGGAAAGGCGTAGTTCGGTTTGGCAAGCGAGGGAAGCTAAACCCGAGGTACGTTGGACCATTTGAAATAGTGGAAAGAATAGGTCCAGTGGCCTACCGTCTAGCCCTACCTGATTCGCTAAGTGGAATCCATGATGTATTTCACGTATCAAACTTGAAGAAATGCATAACTGATGAAACGATGGTCGTACCGCTAGAAGAGGTTCAAGTGGATGAGCAACTACGTTTTATTGAAGAACCAGTGGAGGTGATGGACCGTGAGGTGAAAACACTTAAGCAGAGCAAGATACCTATTGTAAAAATCCGTTGGAATTCGCGACGTGGACCGGAATTCACATGGGAACGGGAAGATCAAATGAAGCTTAAGTATCCTCATCTATTCGAGAAGACGATGTCTGCAGACGAAGGTATTGATTTAAATTTCGGGACGAAATTTCTTTCAACATGGGGATGATGTGACAACTCATCCAAAACTCACTCGATTTCGATTTTCTGTGTGCCAATGCAGTAGACCAGTGATGGAACACTCTCACCATGTAACGCAATTTTCGGGACGAAAATTCTTTCAACATGGGGATAATGTGACATCCGGTAAATTTCCGTTACCAAACTCCGTTAGTTTCGTTAAGTCTTGCATACACGTGTCGTAAACACACACTAGTTGTCGTTTAACGTTGGTGACCTATAATAATGAATAATGTTAAATTAATGTGAATCTAATTGATTATGTGATTATTGTGTTATGTTTATATGTTTGCATGTTTTTATATGTTAATTGTGAATTAATCGCGTAACGTGGAAACGTGTGTATTAATCCGTATGTTTGTGTTTTGTAAAGATAAACATATAATTTGTTACCATGAGTTATATGTTTATTAGATAGTTTAAAAATCATTTAAAAGTGTTTAAAAGAGTGCCTTTTTAATAAAATACAAAACACAAGGGCCTAGGTTGTTAATTGCAAAGTTTAATTAAATAAAACAAACCCAACCCTATTCCCCACCCTTGCGGCCGCGATCTCACCTCTCACCCTCTCAACTTCGAATATCCAGCCAAGAACAAGCATCATTGTGTGGTTTGGTTCGATTTCATCCATATAACACTAGGAATCATCAATTGCAAGCAACTACAAGTTTAAAGGTTAGTTTGTTCATGTTTTTGTGTGTTCTTCATATAGGCCGAACCCTAATTCGTGATTTGACATTCATGGAGTCGAAATTGGTGTTGTTGATGTTGTTAATTCATTAGTTAGTTGTTTACATGTTGTTTAACGTGGATTATGTATGAATTACATGTTATTAGTGGTTTAATCATGGATTTTGGTTCTTGACAAACCCTAGTTCGAATTTGTATGATTTTGGGTAGATGATTGTTGTTTGATGAATGTTGATGATTATTGGGTTGTATGAATGTTAGAATACATTGATCTTACAAGAAAGTTGGGATTTTGATGCATTGTTCATAGGTTACTAAGAATAGTAACTTTATTTTGCATGAAGTAGTGATCTAGTGATGGATTGATGTTATGGATGATTCATGATGATAATTAGATGCTAGATTGTTGTTATGAATGCTAGAAATCTTTGAATACATGTTGTTAGTTCATAGCTTGCCAAAAGTAGAAACTTTTGTTTATGAAGATGATGGATTATGATGTTTAGGTGATGTTAATCATGTATAGATGTTGATATGAGCTTGAATTGGTATATTATTAATGAATTCATGAATGTATAGGATGTTTGATAGATTTTGGGATGTTCTTTCCCAAAGGGAAACTTTATTTGTGTAAAGTTTGATGTATGATGATATGAACATGTTTGGGATATTAGGAGCATGTTAGTATGATCATGGATGAATTCTAAGGTGATGAATCATGTTGAATTAGTTGTATGAGATGTTTTGGATAATCATGGATGATATTTGGATTTGTGGTGATCATGTATAAAGGTTGGTGTTGATTAGTTGCTAGGATATCATGTTTGGGTTTGGTGAGTAATGATTATGGTGTATGTTGAATGCTATGAGCATGGCTAAGACTTAAGGGTTATGTATGGATAATGTAGCATGTGTATGATACTATTTGAATGTTAACCATGTATGTTATATGTGCTTATTGGCTCTATTTGAATTGTAACTCATAATGTCACCAACGGGTCAAACGGGTCAACTAGGTCAAACGTGTCTATTTGTTTGGAAGCTTGAGTCTTTGGTTTTGGTATGATTAGGGTTTTCACATGTCTTTATTTACACGTACTTATGTACTCGCATGATCTAGGTAACCTTTGAAGGTTGGCTATCCACTCGTTTCTCAATTAAACCCTAAGTACTCTTTGCATACATCAGGTGAGTTCATGCCCCACGCTTTATTTAATCTCTTTTGGGGGAGATAGCATACTGGTATTTTACGAACGCTTTTAATATCTAAGTTGTGTTTAATATTGATATAGTGCTATTTATCATGGAAAGTCCTCACACTTTCGAATTGTTAATATTAAATAGCGGGGAAACTTGGGTAGTACTACTGGGTCTGACGAGCCCCACCTGTGTGACTCGAGGTCAACCGGGTGCAATTTGTCCTATTGAACATTGTCACGACATGGTAAGTCGTGACAGGAGGCAACAACTATCACAGTCAGCTTCAATTGCGAAATCACTATGTATTAATATTTGCTGTTAATAGACTAGCTATCTATTGCAATACACTGCTTATATATATCACAACTGTTTATATGTTTACTGAACTCAAACTCTTGAACTCACCAACCTATGTGTTGACATTTTAGTATGCTTTTCTCAGGTCATTAAGCTGCTTGCCTCTAGGAGCACTCCACGGTTCACTTGCATATTAAGACTCGGTTTTCAAGACATTAGCATTTTAATGATTGTGGTTTACTATTTTGGGTTGGCACATGTTTTGCCACATTATGCCTTTAGTTGTTTGAGTTGTTTTCAAAACGCTTCCGCACTGTTTCAAACTAAATCTTTGGTTGTTTTATTTTACTTGTGGCATATAGAGTCGTTCTATGTAACTACTGACTGTGATCCTGGTTTGTTCACACGCCTCGCGGTAAAACCCCGCACGTGGATTTTGAGGGTGTGACATTTGGAACCTATGTCCTCTCCCTCTAGGGAAGACCGTCACACCCTGACCGATGGCGGAATCATCGGGGCGGACGAATGTGAAACAATTGTTCATAGCTCATGGAATTAAATAAGTTGAAATAATATTAAATCCCATTTTTTTAGTAATACTAAACAAATAAATTATTACAATACAATAAAGATTCAAACAACAAATTATAAGTCTTTAATTAAACTAAGTCCAAGTCCTATATGTGCATGAAAGAAGTCCTCAAAATAGCCACGAAACATGTTAAAAATACGGTCAACATATATTGTTGGTGAGTTCCCATGGATTTTTACATACGTATAAAAGTAATTTTTAAGAGGCAATTCATGTCATAGGTTAAGAAATATTGCAAGAATATGGATAGCATAATGATACAATCAAACCTTGACCAAGATGTCCACTATAAGTTATAATGATTAGCTAAGTGTACTTGGTTCCCATGATGAACACGCATACGTCATCAGGAGCCGGCAATAACCTCGGCTTTAGCACCAAATAGCTTGTCAAGCCCATAGATCTATGACGTTGCTAGGCTAGCAATAGTTAATAATTGTCTTTACAAGATGACTATCATATAAGGCTCACAAATATCTCAAATAACCATGACAAGTTTATAAACAAATTGCTCATGGGTTACAAGTTTCAAAAATGTTTTACAAGTGTATATTTATATGTTTAACATGTTTCACCTCAAAAGGTGTGAAATAAAGTAAAAAGGGGCATGGAAAACTCACATTGTATAATGATGGTTGTAGAGTACATAAGAAAGCTTAGATGTTCAAGAGTCAAAGATGATGTCCTAAAGGATTAAAAAAAAGAATAACTTGAGGTCGGAATTCATTACAAGAAGTTAGGACGTTTAGAGAATGCCAAAAGACGAAAGGTAGATTAAAAAGGATTATCGCACCAATTTTAGATTCAGGACAGAATGTTTGGTTAGTGTTTGAACAGGTTTTAAAAATAGCAAACGGTTTAATAAAATATTAAAATTTACATTTGACTATTTTAGAGTCTCCCGGACAACTTTCATTCAGAAACATTTTTATGAAAAGATCCGCAAATAGGTCAAAACAGCAGCACAAGACAAAAGGTGCTGAAATGTGCACTTATCTTGTGAAGGCTATTGTTGAGTCGTCCGATTGAGTTTGAAGACATATAAACTATCGTTAAAAAGGTAATTCAATGAACTTAATATTGGCGTATGATTTGACTAAAATTTGGTTTGTTATGACCAAGTTATGGTTAGTTGAAATCAGACTATATTCTGCCAAATATATAGTAAGGCACTTATGTGCACTTTTAAAATTGCTAAAGCATGAAACGGGTTAGAACAAATTTATTATGTTGATATATGGTATATTAGACTTCATTTGAGTTATATAAAAAAATATTCCAAGTCCTTGGCATAGCCATCATTTAGAGAAATAATCTTGTGGAATAACCGAATGCGGCGGTATAGTCATCCATATGTAAACGGGATTCTTTGTGTATGTTAGCGTGTTCTTAGCTTGATTTAGGAGTGTTAGTGATTGTTATAAGGTTAGTGAAAGTTAGAATGTTAATAATCAAATGATAATGATAAATATTAAAAGAGATTTAGTAGAAGAAAGAATAAAAATAAAAACATGAGAACAATTGAATGTTAGGATGATTAGAACAATATAGAGATACATAATATAAAAGCAATTATAAGGTTACCTTAGTATTAGAAACTTCTTGAAATTACTTGTAAAAGAAAATTCTTGAATTTGATCAAAACCAAAGGATCAAAGAAAGATATGTGAGTGAGATTTTTGGAGAATGAACAAATGAAAAGTGAGGCGTAAAGCTTGCTTTTATAGTTGAGGTTAGGAGGAGGTTATGAATAATGTTAATGGTGAGTTACAAGTCTTTTAAAAGGGGGTTATGATTGGAACTTGAAATAAATTTAAGATTAAATAATTTAAATAAATAAAAGAATAATTACAATTTATACTTTAAATTTATTAAGACTTTAATTTAGCAACTTATTTTTTTATATAATCTTTATAGACTTTATAAATCTTACAAGAACTTGTAATTTGATTATTTATTTTAGTTGAATATTTTAAAATCTTATAGATATTAATAACCTTTTAACATTTATAAAATTTATTTTATAAATCATAGAATTTAAATTAAATTGATTAAGTGACACATTTATTATATTTGGAACATAAATATATATAAAATGACTAAATAATTAATTTGATTTATAAGATTGACTTAAACGGGTTCGGGTTTTGGGTTTATAATTTTGAAAATAGGCGGATGTTACAGTCTCCCTTACTTTAAAAAATTTTGTCCTGAAATTTAATCACGAGAAGACTAATTTCAAGGATATGATGAGACTTGGATTTAATGTCACGTTCGCAAGTGAACTCTTGGGAAAGTTTAAATTCAATGAGTTTTGACAATGGTGTTTTACTACACTTAGGTGTAACACCCGGCCCCTCACACCAACAATATTCTCCGCTTTGCCCACGTGGAGCTCACGGATTTGCTTTTGGTTGCCCGGGTGAAAACTTTCCAGGGAGGTCACCCATCCCTGGATTGCTCCCACCTGAGCATGCTTAACTATGGAGTTCTCCTCTCATCCACAGTCAATACGCCCAAAACGCGTTGTTGATGTTAGAGGCCAAACATTCCTTATGAATCAGGAATCTCTCTTGTCCACGGCCAATGTGGGATATGTGTAGGGTGTCACAAGCACCCTCTGTTTGGACTCATCGTCCTCGATGAGCCCGAGAAGTCACCATCCTTGGTGAGGTATGTCCCACATCCCGAACGGCACAGGAGTGGCTCTGATACCATTCTGTAACACCCGGCCTCTAACAACAACAATATTGTACGCTTTGTGTAACACCCGGATATTTATTATTTTGAAGCCGACGAAGGAAGAAAAAGAAATAATGTCCAAAGTCAAGGGACCAAACTTGCCAACGAAAGAAAGTCGGGTGAGTGGGAGTATTTAAGGGAGAGGGCAGCCCTTACCCTCTCCCCCATACTCAATAATCAGCCAACTATAAAGGGTCGGTTCGGGTGATTCGGGTGGCCAAACTCGTTGTGTAGCAAGCCAAATCGAAGCCCTTGTCGTTGTGCTCATTTGTGTGAGTTCTAGGACCCCACTTTTACTTGTTTTCAACCGATTTTGGGGCTGGAGAACATTAAAAACCCGTTTTATGTGTGTATGTGTGTGACCCATTTAGGTGTGATGTGTGTGATGCGTTTCGTGTATGTTTCCGGGCTTGTGTGTGCTTGTATGGTGTTGTGGTATGCATTCCTAAGGTCTAGGATGTTTGATTTAGGCTTAGAATGGGTTTGGATGAGCTTGGAGGCCGAAAATGGCAGATTGGGTTCGGGATGAACTCCATTCTGCATCAGCTAGGGCTATGCGACCGAATGAAGGCCATACGGCCGATTGAGAAGCGATTGAGGGTCATTCGCACGATTGGGAGTCATTCGCACGACTGAGGTTTCAGTCGCACGACTGGGAGTCCAGTCGCATGGGGAGTCATACGACTGAGGGGTCCAGTCGCATAGGTGCTTAGTCGCATGAGTCCATTCGCATGATTTTAGTCGCATAGATGCTCATTCGCATGAGTTCCATCCGCATGAGGTCCATACGCACGACTGGATGTCCATTCGCATAGATGTTCATCTGCATGAGTCCAATCGCATGATGTTTAGTCGCATGAAGGCCATGCGACTGAAGGGTGTCCATACGCACGAATAGAGCTGTTGCACCCGAAGGGAAGTGTGGTTAGACTTCTGGCTTTCGGGGGAAAGTACAGATGTAAGTTTTGACGTAAAGGTTCCCGTAAGAGCATGTAAGATAACAGTTATGGCCTTAGAAAGCACGTAGGGCATAGAAATGATGATGTTGCATGTTTATGCATGATGCATGTTATGTATGTATGACGTTGCCCTGCATGACGTGATGTTGATGCATGTTAATGTTCCTTAGTGTGATGTATGTTTATCTTTCCTATGGCTTTACGTGTTATTATAATGAATGAAATGAAGTATTATGTAACGTAAAGTGGAAAGAAATGAAACGTCTTGCATGCATCGGATAACGGGTCCTTCTTTGTGATTGACCATTAATGTAGAACCTCTACCGCTTACCCCTAGTACTGTGGCATACGTTTAGTTGTTCATTTATTGACTTTGGCCCAGTAGCTAAGACTGATTGGGGTGTAGCACATGGTATTGGTACGGATGATGTCCGATGCGCAAGTAAAGTTATATGGAACGAATGAACGAATGAATGAAGAAGATAATAATGATATTATCTATGCGTATGTATGATGTGTGATCATGCAAAAGTAACGAATGGTTTTATATAAAAGTAAAGTATGTTTTATGATAAAACTAGAACTCACTCAGCAACGCTGACTTTTTATATGTTTTCCAGTTGGCAGGTAATGTTTGCTGAAGATGGCACCACGAGGGTACTCAGCTCTTTTGGGATGGCATCCATTTTTAAAGCTTTTGTGTTATAATGCAAACATGTATTTTGTAATCGGATAATGGTGTATTATTTGGCAAAAGTGTTTATAATGAAATGAGATGTCATTTTTGAATGTTTCCGCTGCAATACTTTTATGAGACAAATGTAATTAAGTGTTTTAGGTGCGATGAATGACCAACTGTAAGCGTCCCGGGAACGGGGCCTTACACTTTGCCCACGTGGAGCTCACGGATTTTCTTTTGGTTGCCCGGGTGAAAACTTCCCAGGGAGGTCACCCATCCCTAGATTGCTCCCACCTGAGCACGCTTGGAGTTCTCCTCTCATCCACGGCTAATACGCCCAAAACGCGTTGTTGATGTTAGAGGCCAAACATTCCTTATGAACCAAGAATCTCTCCTGTCCACGACCAATGTGGGATATGCGTAGGGTGTCACATTAGGTTTGTTCGATTTCATGATTCATGATTTCATGGGTTTCTTCACAATGTGGTTAGATTCATCGATTTGATTAGAATTTTTGGCTTTCAAGCTTTTGCATTTCAGATGGTGTAAGACGATTAGGAAGGTTTTATCACGAGTGAAGCACCAAACATTAGATCAATACGAGACTCGGCTTGACGAACATGAGAAATTTGTTTAAGACACTTTTGGATGAAATACGACTCTAGAGAAGCTTTCTCAAAACAGACAACTTCGGCATGATTCTTAGATAACATTGATATTTAAAAGTTGCATTAGCGTAAGGTTGATACGAGGATCGTGTTTGTTAAGATTAAAGGTACAGTTCAGAATAAGAGTATCATTATAATGAGTTTTCAGAATAAGTGCGGTTTTGAGGGGAAGACATTCAGAAAGATTATTAAGAGTCGTTATGAGAATTAGGTAATGAGTTTTTAAAATCCAAGAAGACAAAGTCAATGATAATACGATAACAACAAGATGTTTTAAGTGTAAGTTCGGTTGACAAACCAAATCAAATATGTTGACTTATCAAAGTATTAGGTCAACCACAACCTTAATGAAGACATGCGTACCTATAACCGGACACTCACCCCAAGGGTTCCCAGGTAAGGTAAACGGATCCATTGGTTGATTTGGATTTATATAAATACCTTGCCTAGACAGAACACCTCGAGATACAGGCATCACGCTCTTCCAGCATTACATGCTTCAAGTTGTATGACATAGACTTTGACGAGACTTGAAAACCACGAATAATGATTCAAAGATCATTTTGAAAACCATTTGATTTAGGCACAATACCTTAGAATATGATTTAAGAATCGTGTGTGTATTGATAAGAATCAAGGTGTAAGAAGAATCACATAAGGCATATAATCATATAATCATGTTTAAGAATATAAGGCACATAAAATCCTATCTAAGCATATAAAATACATGAAAGGACTCATGTGTAAGGTTACTTAGTTATAGTATATGTCATTTCATTTCTAATAACCTAATTCCCTATAACCATGGCTCTGATACCAATCTGTCACACCCCGACCGACGGCGGAATCATCGGGGCGGACGAATGTGAACCGATTGTTCATAGCTCATGGAATTAAATAAGTTGAAATAATATTAAATGCCATTTTTATTGAATAATACTAAACAAATAAATCATTACAATACAATAAAGATTCAAACAACAAATTATAAGTCTTTAATTAAACTAAGTCCAAGTCCTATATGTGCATGAAGAAGTCCTTAAAATAGCAATCCTGAAACATGTTAAAAATACGGTCAACATATATTGTTGGTGAGTTCCCATGGATTTGTACAAACGTATAAAAGCAATTTTTAAGAGGCAATTCATGTCATAGGTTAAGAAATATTGCAATAATATAGATAGCATAATGATACAATCAAACCTTGACCAAGATGTCCACTATAAGTTATAACGATTAGCTAAGTGTGCTTGGTTCCCATGATGAACAAGCATACGTCATCAGGAGCCGGCAATAACCTCGGCTTTAGCACCAAATAGCTTGTCAAGCCCATAGATCTATGACGTTGCTAGGCTAGCAATAGTTAATAATTGTCTTTACAAGATGACTATCATATAAGGCTCACAAATATCTCAAATAACCATGACAAGTTTATAAACAAATTGCTCATGGGTTACAAGTTTCAAAAATGTTTTACAAGTGTATATTTATATGTTTAACATGTTTCACCTTAAAAGGTGTGAAATAAAGTAAAAATGGGCATGGAAAACTCACATTGTATAATGATGGTTGTAGAGTACATAAGAAAGCTTAGATGTTCAAGAGTCAAAGATGATGTCCTAAAGGATTAAAAAAAGAATAACTTGAGGTCGGAATTCATTATAAGAAGTTAGGACGTTTAGAGAATGCCATAGATCTATGACGTCGGTAGGCTAGCAATAGTTAATGATTGTCTTTACAAGATGACTATCATATAAGGCTCACAAATATCTCAAATAACCATGACAAGTTTATAAACAAATTGCTCGTGGGTTACAAGTTTCAAGATGTTTTAGTAGTGTATATTTATATGCTTAACATGTTTCACCCCAAAAGGTGTGAAATAAAGTAAAAAGAGGCATGGAAAACTCACATTGTATAATGATGGTTGTAGAGTACATAAGAAAGCTTGGATGTTTAAGAGTCAAAGGATGATGTCCTAAAGGATAAAAAGAAACAATAACTTGAGGCCGGATTTCATTACAAGAAGTTAGGACGTTTAAAGAATGCCAAAAAACGAAAGGTAGATTGAAAGGGATTATTGCACCAATTTTAGATTCAGGACAGAATGTTTGGTTAGTGTTTGAACAGGTTTTAAAAATAGCAAATGGTTTAAATTTGCATCCATATTGCACCAATTCAGGACAGAATGTTTGGTTACATTTGACTAGCTTAGAGTTTCCCGGACAACTTTTGTTCAGAAACATATTTATGAAAAGATCCGCAAATAGGTCAAAAAAGCTGCACAAGACAGAAGGTGCTGAAAGGTGCACTTATCTTGTGAAGGCTATTGTTGAGTCGTCCGATTGAGTTTGAAGACGTATAAACTATCGTTAAAACGGTAACTCAATGAACTTAATATTGGAATCTGATTTTACTAAAACCTAGTTTGTTATGACGAAGTTATGGTTAGTTGAAATCAGACTATATTAGTAAGGCACTTATGTGCACTTTTAAAATTGCTAAAGCATGAAACGGGGTAGAACAAATATATTATGTCGATATATGGTATATTAGACTTCCTTTGAGTTATATAAAAAAAATATTCTAAGTCCTTGGCATAGCCATCATTTAGAGAAATAATCTTGTGGAATAACCGAATGCGGCGGCATAGCCATCCATATGCAAACGGGATTCTTTGTGTACGTTAGCGTGTTCTTAGCTTGGTTTAGGAATGTTAGTGATTGTTATAAGGTTAGTGAAAGTTAGAATGTTAATGATCAAATGATAATGATTAAAATAAAAGAGATATAGTGAAAGAAAGAATAAAATAAGAACATTAAAACAATAGAATGTTAGGATGATTAAAACATATAGATATACATAATATAAAAGCAATTATAAGGTTACCTTAGTATTAGAAACTTTTTGAAATTACTTGTAAAAGAAAATTCTTGAATTTGATTAAAACCAAAGGATGAAAGAAAGATATGTGAGTGAGATTTTTAGAGAATAAACATATGAAAAGTGAGGCCTAAAGCTTGCCTTTATAGTTGAGGTTAGGAGGAGGTTATGAATGATGTTAATGGTGAGTTACAAGTCTTTTAAAAGGGGGTTATGATTGAAATTTGGAACAAATATAAGATTAAATAATTTAAATAAATAAAAAAATAATTACAATTTAAACTTTAAATTTATTAAGACTTTAATTTAACAACTTATTTTTTTTATAAAATCTTTATAGACTTTATAAATCTTACAAGAACTTGTAATTTGATTATTTATTTTAGTTGAATATTTTAAAATCTTATAGATATTAATAACCTTTTAATATTTCTAAAATTTATTTTATAAATTATAGAATTTAAGTTAAATTGATTAAGTGACACATTTATTATATTTGGAACATAAAAATATATAAAATGACTAAATAATTAATTTGATTTACAAGATTGACTTAAACGGGTTCAGGTTTTGGGTTTATAATTTTGAAAATAGGCGGATGTTACAAAGACAACCATAGGTACCAAATTGGTTTATAGGAATAAGAAAGATGATCAAGGCTTGTCATCAAAAATAAAGCTAGACAAGTTGTTCAAGGGTACACACAAGAAAGAGGGATAGACTACACTGATGTTTTTGCTTATATGGCAAGACTTGAAGCTGTTAGAATATACCTTGCTTTTGCTAAATCCAAGGATTTCAAGGTCTACCAACTTGATGTCAAGTGTGCTTTTCTATATGGGATTATAGGTGAGGAGGTGTATGTCAAACAACCACCTGGTTTTACAGACCCAGATCATCCTGAATATGTCTGCAAGCTTGATAAAGCTCTCTATGGGCTGCACCAAGCTCCAAGGAAGTGGTATGAGACACTATCTCAGTATCTCTATCAGAATGACTACAAGAGATGTACTATAGATGGAACACTCTTCATCGAAGAAACATGGAATGATTTGATGCTGGTTCAATTTTATATAGATTTCATTATCTTTGGGTCAACTAATCCAAAGCTTTGCAAAGACTTTGAGAAGATGATGAAATATAAATTTGAAATGAGTGTCATAGGGGAACTCAATTTGTTTTAGGAATTCAAGTAAAGCAGGTTGACAATGGCATCTTCATAAGTCAGTCAAACTATGTGCATGACATACTTACAAGATTCAACGTGACTAGATGTAAGGTTGCAAAGACACCTATAGCTAGAAACCACTCCCTTGGACCTGATCTTGAGGGGGAGTGTGCATATGAACATCTTTATAGGGCTATGATTGGGTCTGTTATGTAGCTCACAGCCAACAAGCCTAACATCATGTTTGCTACATGTATATGTGCAAGATATCAAGCCAACCCCAAGATGTCACACCTGGTTGCTATCAAGAATATTCTTAGATATCTCATTGGTGCTCCTAAATTAGGTCTTTGGTATTCAAAGAATTCTGAATTCAATCTGTATGCCTATATAGATAGTGACTATGGTAGCTGCAATATGACTGCAAAGTCTACATATGGGGGATGTCAATTCCTTAGTGGAAGGATAGTCTCCTGGCAACGCTATCTCTATCACAGAAAATCCTGTACAACACTCAAGGACAAAACACATCAACATGATGTATCATTTAATTAGAGATAATTTTAAAAAGAATTGATAAAACTAGTGAAAGTTAACACAATTAGTAAAATAGACTGAACGCATAAAACTAAAATTACAAAAGCTACAATTAGTAAAATAGACTCAACGCATAAAATGTAACATCCTATATTTTTACGTACTTATGAGTACTTTCTTTTTTTGTTTTTAATTCCTGAATTGGAACGTTAATGATGTTAATTATTACTTAATAAATAAATTATAATCATGATAATTATAATAATAACAATAATAATAATAATAATAATAATAATAATAATAATAATAATAATAATAATAATAATAATAATAATAACAATAATAATAATAATAGTAATATTTCTAATTTATAAGAATTATTAAAATTAAAAATGTATAAAACTTTGATTTAAAGTCTAGGGGGTTATAAGGTCAATTTTGAAACTTCAAAAGAAACTTTGAACATGAAATAACAAAAATGCAAATCGCAAGGACCAATTGTGTAAATTATTAAAAACCCAACTTCTTTTTTTTCCTCTTCCCCGACTTTCCGGCAGGCCACCGGCCACCGCCGGCCGCGACTCCGGAAACTTCCAAAACCACACCTAACCCTCAAATCCGATGCTCTAATCGATTCTAGTCACTGCCAGGAACTGTTTCGAACTCGTACGCATCATTTAAACACATTTAAACGCCGGTTACGAAGCCAAAACGAGAGGGTAACCGTAGCCTTGAACTCTATATCCGTTCGAGCATTTACACATCATAATAGTCCAATTAAACTAACCTAAAATACTCTCTATCAATCATTAATTGAATACTATCCTCAATTGCATCTGAAACAAGCACAATCTTCGAATTGAACTTCATCTTTATCGCGAAACTATACCAGTCGAACACCACTTTCTGGGTCCCAAATTCTGAAATTGAAAGAGGGTTTTCAGTCATCGAGTCTTAGGGAAGCTTCCTCTACAGATAAATAGATTAACATCATCATTTGCATCGCGAAAACTACAACATTCGGGTCGCGACATTTCCTTTTCTCTCTCGCTATCAATTCCATCTCAATCCAGGTAATTAAACGTTGCAATACACTCGGTTTTAGTTGGGGAACAAAAGCCCCATGATCGTTCTTGTTAACAACAAAGATTGATACACCAATTTGATCGATGATGAATCTAAGGTTCTTGAGGTTTTGGGTTATTTGATTAATGTTTTTATAAATTAAAAACCATTTCATAACACGGCTGCGTGCCTGGTTCACTGGATAGACACTCACCCTTACAACCTTGAGGTCCCGGGTTCGAACCCGGGCTCCCTCATTCATTTTTTAAAAGGCTTTTTAGCCTTAATTTAATTATAGAAATTTTTTTAATAAGTATAAAAATGGATTTTGTAAACTTTAAATATTTTTAAAGTCATCAAATCATTTTCTGTAATTTGTTTTCTAAATTTAAACAATTAAATATATATATATATATATATATATATATATATATATATATATATATAATATATATATATATATATATATATATATATATATTTATAAAATACCTTAACAAAGATTATTCTTGGTTATTTTTATTTCTAAATAGTAAATAATAAATTAGTATTGGATTAAAACATTGCTTTTAAATTTTTGTTTAATGCGTGTTAATTTCATTTATTTATAAAACTTTATTTTAACTTTATATCTAAATTCTTCAAATTATTATAAATATTATATCTTTCAAAACTTTATATAAAATTTGAACATACTCCTTTTCATACATTTTAAGAAAATATAGTTGATTTCCATTTGTTAAATATAATTGTTTGACAAAACTCAAAATACCAAATTGAAACCCTAGTTCTCGTTTAACTGTTAAACTTATTATTAAACTTAAAAATCTTGTAAATATATATTCTAGGTGCATTGTGAAGAACTACGTTGAAACGACGCTTATTATTATTCATATTAATCATCAGTTATATATTGTTGATCATCTGAGTATTTCTATACCCCTTTTTATATTTTTACACTTTGGGGTGAAACATGTTACTTTATAAACGTTGCACTTGCAAACACGTTTGATACTTGTAAACTTATGGCATTTCACCTGTATGTTGTGGTTAGTTGAACTTGTGCCTATCATGTAATGTCGAATATATGTACAATCATTAACTATTGCTAGCCTAGCGAAGTCATAGATCTATGGGCCAGACAAGCCTGCTTGGTTGATCCAAGTACACTTAGCTAATCGTATATACTTTTAAACGTTTGAGACTTGTAAAACTTTGTCGAGGTTTGATTGTGCATTCTGTCTTACATCCCTAGTTACTTTGTTCTCTAACTTACAACATGAACTGCCATCTTTATATACTTATGTATCGAAAACTATGGAAATCTCACCAACATTATGTTGACCTTTTATTTTTAACATGTTTCAGGAAATACTCAAGCTTGAACGCCATTTTTGAAGTTGTTCACATCTAGGAATGGACCTAGTTAACTTAATGAATGAGCTTGTTATATTTCTTATATTGTGTTCTTCTTTGACACTTATGCTTGTAATGTACCTTTCAAACTTAGGAATATTATATATGGATTTAATAATAGCGTTATGTGACTGTGAACGATCTTAACTCTCACTCCTCGACGTTTCCGCCGTCAAGGTTGGGGTGTGACAGATTGGTATCAGTGCCCATAACTATAGGGATTTAGGTTATTAGAAATGGTGACCTAGACTATAGTATGCATGAACCTTATAGAATTATATTTCTATCTTGTAAATTATATAGTTTGCATGCTACATAATGTTATGCCCTCCTATGTGCAATTTGATGCCTTAGCATAGGATTGCCTAAATATTGTTACTTGTCTCCCTAAACTTAACCTTGACTCTTTGACTCCCCCCCGAACATGAAATCTCTTAATCTTATTCTTGACGACACGTGGAATCTTATGCTTATGTTATGACTTGGATTTTTAGACGTTATGTGTAATCTATATAAATCTCATCAAGGTTTTGATTCTATGAACTTAAGAAATATTGTGTGACACATAGACACCTGTATCCTGGTTTTCCTGGCAAAAGGCCCTCGGGCTAAGGCAAGCATAACGCATAAATCCTACGGGACTAGTTATGCTTACCTGGGGATCTCTAGGATGAGTGATAAACTATGGTCAACATACACAAGTTCTAAGGCAAATGTGTTAATTTACCTTGACGTGTTAACGTTTCCAAATGGTAATGTGTTACCAAATGGAACCATCCAGTTTATTTTAAAAATATCAAAAATCCTTGATTCCTTGGACTGGTTTATCACCGAAACTCTAATATCTTCTCATTCCTATCTTACAAAATGTTCCCGTTAATATTGAACTCGTTATACTCCTCAATTTTACGTTTAAATAACGTTATACGTTGTGCGCCTTATGTAACTATCTTCATACCATGACCAACGTGTACATGGATCTTAATATATCCAAAGATATTGGTCATCTAAACCGAATGTTTATTTTTAAACTTAAAATTGTTACTTAGGGTTTTCAAAGGTCCTTAAAGTGTGTCCCATAACTGAAATCATGCAATGCCGGGATACCTTGTCTAGGCAAGGTATACACATAAATTTGATTCGACCGTTGGATCTGTTTATGCAATCTGTTTATCTAACCTGGAACTCATGAGATGGGTGTTCGCTTATAGGTACGCGTGTCTACCATAATGTTGTGGTTGACGTAGCACTTTGAGAAATCAACGCATTTCCCTTTTATTTTGAATCGAACGTTTACATCTCATTATTGTATAGAATCATTTCCGTCATTGATCTTGTCTTCCTGACTTAAACTATTCAAGATTTGAGAACCTAACACAATTAACTCCGTTATCCCGAACTTTAACCTTAATCCTAGCAAGCATGATTTCCTTTTCCCGTTAATTTTACATTGTTGTAATTTGAAGTTTCTGAGTTTCTAGCCGATATTCTCTTCGTTTGCTAAGGCGAGCTTTATAAAAACTTCAAACCGTTTCGCATCGTAGGCAATGCAAGAGTCCGCAAGTCAACCTATGACTAAGGACACTTGTATCCTCTAAATGATTCCATCTCATCAAAACAGGGGTGACTCCCTTACTTTGGTGATGACTTTCCATTCGCTATCATTGTTCTTATGAAATCTCATCGTCAAGACAGAAGTGAACCACATACCTTGATGACTATTTCCTCCTTTTTGGTTTTTATGAATTCGTGTTTTACAAATGGAATTACCTCTTTAAAATAGGAGTAAAATTTCGTATCTTGATGATGGTTTTCAATTTTTGTATTGGGTGTTTTATGAAATCCCATCCTCAGAATCGGGGTGATTTCCTTGTTTTGAGGATATATTTCAATTATTTTCATTTGGCACTCGTATTTCACGAATGAAATGACCCCACCAAAATAGGATTGAACCTCGTACTTTGGTGACAGAGGTCAGTTCTCGATTGTTTTCTTGTTATTATGAAATTCAATCATCAAGATAGGCGTGAAATCCATACCTTGATGATAACATCACCTGTTTAAAATTTTATGGATGCTTATTTTCCTCAAGTGAAATGACCTCATCAACATAGGAGTGAATTCCGTTCTTTGATGAAACTTTTCATTTTGCTATATTGTGTTTCTATAAAACTTCACTGTTAAGATAGGAGTGATTATCCTTACCTTAATGGTAAGTTACCTCATTTTATTCTTGTGGATCCTCAACAATGAGTTAGGATCAAGCTTTCGTTTGGTAGTTAAGAGTCATACATTGGAAAATACACCACCAAGCTAGGAGTGATAACCACAACTTGGTGAGTATTTCCCATTCCTTGATCTCAAACCTACCAGGGTTTTAAGACTTCAATTGGCAAGAAACATGTAATAACTTGAAGGGTGAACACCGTTATCTGATTTATCGACGATAGTGTTCCAGCCAGTCAAGCTAAAGCATTAATCTTGAACTCAAAAGGGGTCGTTGTTCTTTAGGGTAACCCTACTTCCAATCCTGGAACATTTAAACTTTAATCGATTTCTTCTCTCACGCTTTTATGTTTCAATTTGACGTTTGATCTAGCTTTATGGAACCTTACTATCGACCTTCATTCTGAGTTATCATTAAAACATAATTGCACGATGATAACACTCCTAAAACAATCTTTCAAACAAGATAAAGTTATTATAAACTTATGTTGTAACACCCGGAAATTTATTATTTTGAAGCCGGCGAAGAAAGAAAAGAAATAAAGTCCAAAGTCGAGGGACCAAACTCGCCAACGAAGAAAAGTTGGGAAATGTGGTGATATGTGTAGGGAGAGGGCAGCCCACTCTCCCCACACACCACAAATTTCAGCTCACAAAGGAAGAGAAGAGGGAAAATATGAGAAAAGAGGAAAAAGGGGTGTTTCGGGTGATTCGGGTGTCCAAATTCGTCGAGTGGCAAGCCAAATCGAAGCCCTTGACGTTGTGCTCGATTGTGTGAGTTCTAGGACCCCACTTTTACTTGTTTTCAACTGATTTTGGGGCTGGAAAATGTTCAAAACCTGTTTTTGTGTGTGTATGTGTTTGACCCATTTGGGTGTGATGTGTATGATGCGTTTAGAGTATGATTTCGGGCTTGTGTGTGCTTGTATGGTGTTATGGTATGCATTCCTAAGGTCCAGGAGGGTTAATTTAGGCTTAGGATGGGTTTGGATGAGCTTGGAGGCCGAAAATGGCAGATGGGTTCGGGAGAACTCCATTCTGCATCAGCTAGGGCTAGGCAACCGAATGAAGGCCATACGGCCGAATGAGAGGCGATTGAGGGTCATTCGCACGATTGGGATTCATTCGCACGATTGAGGGTTCAAACGCACGACTAAGGTTTCAGTCGCACGACTGGGAGTCCAGTCGCATGGGGATTGCACGACTGAGGGTTCAGTCGCATAGATGCTTAGTCGCATGAGTCCATTCGCATGAGGTCAGTCGCATAGGTGCCCATTCGCAGTAATCCCATTCGCACAAGGTTCATACGCACGATTGGATGTTCATTCGCATCGATGACCATCCGCATGAGTCCAGTCGCATGATGTTCAGTCGCATGGAGGCCATGCGACTGAAGGGTGTCCATACGCCCGAATAGGGCTGTTGCACTCGAAGGAATGTGTAGTTTGACTTCTGGCCTTCGGGGGAAGGTGCAGATGTAAGTTTGACGTAAAGTAACCCGTAAGAGCATGTAAGAGGACAGTTATGGCCTTAGTGAACATGAAGGGCATGATGATGATGATGATGATGTTGCATGTTTAGGCATATTATGTATGTATGATGTTGCCCTGTATGATGATGATGAATGTGTATGATATGTTCCTTATTATGATGTATGCGTATCTTTCTTGTGGCTTTACATGTCATGCTAATGAATGAATGAATGAATGAAGTATTATGTAATGTAAAGCGAAAGATAATGAAAGAGGAACATGAAGTAAGAATGCATGCATTAATGAATGATGAATGAACGAAAGAAAGGCTTGCAAGCATATATATTGGGGTGAGCGACTTTGTGTTGCAAAAGACTCGGATGAAGTGCAATCATTTAGATTGCCTATGAGGTGAGCAACCTTGTCGTTGCAAAAGACTCGAGTAAAGTGATATCGTGGTGTTGCCTTGGGGTGAGCAACCTTGTTGCAAAAGACTCGGATAGCTTGCTATCGTGATGGGCAATGAGGTGAGCAACCCTAGGGATGCAAAAGACTCGGATAGCGTGCAATCATTGAGATTGCCATTGAGGTGAGCGACTTTTATTACGTTTTCCAGTTGGCAGGTAAATGATTGCTGAGGATGGCACGGCAAGGCTACTCGGCTCTTTTGGATGGCATTCTTTTGATTAATGTTTTTGCATTGTAATGCGAACAAGCTATTTGTAACGAATGTTGTATTAACTTGCAAAAGCATTTAAATAGAAATGAAAGTGTATTTTAATGTTCCGCTGCAATGTTTTCTTAATGCAAATGTAATTATATGTTTATGTGCGATGAATGTCCAACTGTAGGCGTCCCAGGAACAGGGCCTTACAAGTTGGTATCAGAGCCAAAGTTTAAGTGAAATGGGTAAATTTTCAAAATAAACCTTAACTTAAACTGAAAATGGGACGAAAGGGGAATGAGATGCAAAACTGAGTAGCAGCGTGCCATCAGGTATTTTCTTAAAGTTAACCGGTTTTATGTGCGCATGGTATATGTTATGTGTTGTATGTAGATTTGAATACTGATGTAGTCAGGACAGGTAATTATGAAGAGTACAGTAAGTGGCTAATCACAACTGGCCACTGTAATTAGGGACTTACTATACTTGACATAAGCTGAGTTGTTTCCTTGAATGACCGTGTTGGTGTTTGAATCTTTCAGTGTGATAGAGAATGGTTGGTGGTAGATCTTCTAGAGCTTCTAGGGGTGGAGGCCGTGGTGGCCCTGATGCTGAACCACGCCCTAAAAGAGGAAGGCCTAGAGCTGAGAAAGAGGTTCCTGCAGAACCTGAGACTCCTCATCCAGAAGCTGGGGATGAGAGCGCGAACTTGAGGGCCTCGGTAAAGGAGGCTGTTGTTGAGGAAGTACATCAGGTCATCAGACAATTTTTACCGTCTGTGGTGACCGAAGTCATCAAAGCTGTGAAGGAGGGAGAAAGAAAGGAGAGAAATAGGGCCTCGGGGGAGCAACCGGAGCCTGAAGCGATTTTCTCCGATAATGAGGGGAAGAGGAAGAGGAGCCTGTGCGAGAGTGGCACAAGGCTGTAACTACGGGGTGTTTATGAGATGCAAGCCCCCTACTTTGACGGTAATGGCAATGCTTGCCGCTGCTCACCGTGGTGAGAGAAATGGAGCTGTTTCGACATCAGCTAGTGCCGGGAAGATCAAAAAGTAAAGTTGCCACCCATTCATTGTGGACTCGGCACTATGCTGGTGGGACAACATTGTCCAAGCGGAGGGTAATCGGGCAATCGGGAGAATGAGGTGGCTCGAACTGAAGAAGATGGTGATCGAGGAGTTTGTCCTCATCGGGAAATGGATAAGGTCGAAAGGGAGTTTCTGCAACTGGAGGCGGGAACCATGACACACCAACAGTACACCACGAAGTTCAACGAGATGGCACGTCTGGGCCGGATCAAGTGACGCCTTTGTCCCGAAAGATCAAGAGTATATACCGGGTTTGCCGGCGGATATTCGCAGGCACATGATCGCGCCCGGCCAAGCACGTTAGGTCGGCGGTGGATTAGCGGGAAGATGTACGATGAGAGGACGGTGGTGGTGACTGATGGAGGCAGGAAGAGCGGTGGTGACCGAAACTGGCAGAGGAAGAGGTTTGGTCGGTGGTGATTGCCTCGACGGGTATAAGAAGGCACGGGTGGTGATCGCCGTGGGGCATGTCGGGTGCGGGATCGAGAAGGTGTGGTAAATGTGGACGGGAGCATAGCGGGGAGTGCAGGTTTGGGTCGAACTTGTGCTTCAGGTGTGGAAAGGCGGGGCACATGGCAAAGGACTGTCGTACGGTCCGGTGCTTTAACTGTGGTGAAGAGGGTCACGTGCTCAAAGATTGTAAGAAGCCGAGGGCTGAGAGTTCAGGGGCAAAGAGGACGGGAGGTGATGGACCGAGGGCGAGCGCCAGGGCATTCACCATGACACAGGAGGAAGCTAGAACGGACCCTGATGTCGTGTCTGGTACGTTTCTGGTGAACCAAACTTTAGCTTCTGTGTTGTTTGATTCGGGTGCCAGTAAAAGTTTTATTTCTGCTGCTTTCTGTGCTAAGCTGCCTGTTAGTAGTAGATGTGTTGATGCGCCCTTTGATGTAGAAACTGCCATAGGTAAGTCTACCAGGATTTCTGAGATGATAGAGAATTGTGATGTAGAACTCAAGGGTCATAAGTTTCCTGTTAGACCGTTTGTGATGACCTTAGGTGGTTTTGATTTGGTCCTTGGGATGGATTGGTTAGCGGATTTCGAGGCGAACATTGTGTGTCGCAAGAAGATGATTCGGTTGTCGGCGCCTGACGGTAGTTCAGTGATGGTGTATGGTGATTGGGTTACTACGATTCCGAAGGTGATTTCGATGGCGGTGGTGGGAAAGTGTATGAGGCGGGGATGTAGTGCCTACTTGGCCTATGTAAAGGATGTGGATACGCCAACACCACAACTAGCCGATGTACCGGTTGTGTGTGACTTTCCAGATGTGTTTCCAGAAGACTTATCAGGAGTGCCACCTGACAGAGAGATCGAGTTTCAGATTGATCTGATACCGGGTGCCCAACCTGTCGCCAAGGCACCGTATCGGTTGGCTCCGACCGAGATGAAAGAGTTGATGGAGCAGTTGCAAGAGTTGCTTGATAAGGGGTTCATTAGACCGAGTATCTCTTCTTAGGATGCTCCGGTCCTGTTTGTAAAGAAGTAGGACGGTAGTATGAGGATGTGCATTGACTACCGCGAGCTGAACAAGTTGACAGTGAAGAACCGATACCCCTTACCGAGGATAGATGATTTGTTCGATCAGCTTCAGGGTGCCAGTTGGTTTTCGAGAATAGATCTCCGGTCTGGTTATCATCAGTTGAAGGTGAAGGAACAAGATATTCCTAAAACAGCTTTCCGTACGCGCTATGGTCACTATGAGTTCCTTGTCATGTCTTTTGGTTTGACCAATGCGCCAGCTGCTTTTATGGATTTGATGAACCCTGTGTGTCGGCCTATGTTAGATAAATCAGTGATTGTGTTTATTGATGATATCCTGATTTACTCGAGGAGCGAAGCAGAGCATGCCGGTCACATTCGGGAGGTTCTAGAGATGTTGAGAAGGGAGAAGTTGTATGCTAAATTCTCCAAGTGCGCGTTGTGGTTGCGCGAGGTTCAGTTCTTGGGTCACGTGGTGAATCCTGACGGGATTATGGTGGACCCGGCGAAAGTGGAGGCGGTTATGCAATGGAAGTCACCAAAGACGCCATCCGAGATTCGTAGCTTCTTGGGCTTGGCGGGCTACTACAGAAGATTTATCCAAGACTTCTCTAAGATTGCTTCTCCACTGACTAAGTTGACCCGAAAAGATGTGAAGTTCGTATGGGGTCAAGCTCAAGAGAAGGCGTTTGAAGAATTGAAGGCGAGATTGACTCAAGCTCCTATTCTGTCGTTACCCGATGGAAGTGAAGATCTGGTGGTTTATTCCGATGCTTCTTACTCGGGGTTGGGGTGTGTGTTAATGCAGAGAGGAAAGGTTATAGCCTATGCATCCCGACAGTTGAAGGTTCATGAGGTCAATTATCCTACTCATGACTTGGAGTTGGCAGTCGTGGTCTTTGCATTAAAGATTTGGAGGCACTACCACTACGGGACGAAGTGCACCATATTCACTGACCACAAGAGTCTGAAGTACTTCTTTGAGTAGAAGGATCTAAACATGAGGCAAAGACGGTGGTTAGAACTTATAAAGGATTATGATTGTGAGATCCACTACCATCCGGGCAAGGCCAACGTGGTGGCTGATGCCCTTAGCCGGAAGGAGAGGCCCGAGCCGATTCGGGTGAAGGCGTATCAACTGATCATGACCTCGGACGTAATGAAGCAAGTCAAAGAGTTTCAAGATGAGGCATTGAAAGAAGATCATCTTAACTCTGAAAGAATGAGAGGTCTGGTTGGGGAATTGGGTGAAAACACACTCGGTGTTAGAACCCGGTTCGATCGTGTGTGGATTCCTCGTTTTGGGGATCTACGGGTGAAGATAATGGATGAAGCTCATAAGACTCGGTACTCCATTCACCCTGGTGCCACGAAGATGTACCATGATATGAAGAAAGATTATTGGTGGCCGGGTATGAAGCGTGATGTGGTGGAGTATGTGAGTAAGTGCCTTACTTGCTTACAGGTGAAGGCCGAGCATCAAAAGCCGTATGGGAAAATACAACCTTTGGATATACCGGAATGGAAGTGGGAGCACATCACCATGGATTTCATTACCAAGCTGCCGCGTACCCCGAAAGGGTACGATGCCATATGGGTGATAGTTGATTGTTTGACGAAGAGTGCTCACTTCCTACCGATCCGCGAGACATATTCATCTGAGAGGTTGGCTGATCTGTTCATCAAGGATATTGTGACTCGTCATGGTGTGCCGGTGTCTATCGTGTCGGATCGCGACACTCGGTTTACATCTAAATTTTGGAAAAAGTTCCACGACGCTATGGGGACGAGGTTACATATTAGCACGGCTTATCATCCCCAGACTGATGGTCAGTCAGAAAGGACCATTAAGACACTGGAAGACATGCTTCGGGCATGTGTGATTGATTTTGGTGGAAGTTGGGATGACCACCTGCCGTTAGCCGAATTCTCATACAACAACAGTTATCATGCCAGCATTGGTATGCCCCCATATGAGATGCTATACGGTAGGAGATGCAGAACACCCGTTTGTTGGGGTGATATTGGTCAAAAGGAATTGGAAGCGTCGAAGTAATCGAGGCTACGACCGAGAAGCTTGAGAAGATCAAAGCCTTCATGAAGGCAGCCAAAGACAGACAAAAGTCGTATGCTGATAAACGACGCAGGCCGATTGAGTTCCAGGTGGGCGACCGGGTTATGTTGAAGGTCTCACCTTGGAAGGGTATCATTCGCTTCCGAAAGCGGGGCAAGTTGAGCCCAAGGTATATAGGCCCTTTCCGAATCATTGCTCGAGTAGGAGAGGTGGCCTATAGACTGGAGTTACCAGATGAGTTAAGTGGAATTCACCCGACATTCCATGTATCTCATCTAAGGAAGTGCTTAGCAGATGAAGATATGATTGTCCCATTGGAAGATATCGAAGTAGATGAATGGCTCAATTATGTGGAGCAACCAGTGGCAATCATCGACCGAAAGGAGAAAAGGCTAAGGAATAAAGTGGTTCCTCTTGTGCGTGTACAGTGGAAGCACAGGAAGGGATCCGAGTCAACGTGGGAGACTGAGAAAGAAATGAGACAGCATTATCCACGTTTGTTCGAAGAATAACAGGTTTCGGGGACGAAACCTATTTAAGGGGGGTGGACTTGTAACACCCGGAAATTTATTATTTTGAAGCCGGCGAAGAAAGAAAAGAAATAAAGTCCAAAGTCGAGGGACCAAACTCGCCAACGAAGAAAAGTTGGGAAATGTGGTGATATGTGTAGGGAGAGGGCAGCCCACTCTCCCCACACACCACAAATTTCAGCTCACAAAGGAAGAGAAGAGGGAAAAGATGAGAAAAGAGGAAAAAGGGGTGTTTCGGGTGATTCGGGTGTCCAAATTCGTCGAGTGGCAAGCCAAATCGAAGCCCTTGACGTTGTGCTCGATTGTGTGAGTTCTAGGACCCCACTTTTACTTCTTTTCAATTGATTTTGGGGCTGGAAAATGTTCAAAACCCGTTTTTATGTGTGTATGTGTTTGACCCATTTGGGTGTGATGTGTATGATGCGTTTAGAGTATGATTTCGGGCTTGTGTGTGCTTGTATGGTGTTATGGTATGCATTCCTAAGGTCCAGGAGGGTTAATTTAGGCTTAGGATGGGTTTGGATGAGCTTGGAGGCCGAAAATGGCATATTGGGTTTGGGATGAACTCCATTCTGCATCAGCTAGGGCTAGGCGATCGAATGAAGGCCATACGGCCGAATGAGAGGCGATTGAGGGTCATTCGCACGATTGGGATTCATTCGCACGATTGAGGGTTCAAACACAAGACTAAGGTTTCAGTCGCACGACTGGGAGTCCAGTCGCATGGGGATTGCACGACTGAGGGTTCAGTCGCATAGATGCTTAGTCGCATGAGTCCATTCGCATGAGGTCAGTCGCATAGGTGCCCATTCGCAGTAATCCCATTCGCACAATGTTCATACGCACGATTGGATGTTCATTCGCATCGATGACCATCCGCATGAGTCCAGTCGCATGATGTTCAGTCGCATGGAGGGCATGCGACTGAAGGGTGTCCATACGCCCGAATAGGGCTGTTGCATTCGAAGGAATGTGTAGTTTGACTTCTGGCCTTCATGGGAAGGAGCAGATGTAAGTTTGACGTAAAGTAACCCGTAAGAGCATGTAAGAGGACGGTTATGGCCTTAGTGAACATGTAGGGCATGATGATGATGATGATGATGTTGCATGTTTATGCATATTATGTATGTATGATGTTGCCCTGTATGATGATGATGAATGTGTATGATATGTTCCTTATTATGATGTATGCGTATCTTTCTTATGGCTTTACATGTCATGCTAATGAATGAATGAATGAATGAAGTATTATGTAATGTAAAGCGAAAGATAATGAAAGAGGAACATGAAGTAAGAATGCATGCATTAATGAATGATGAATGAACGAAAGAAAGGCTTGCAAGCATATATATTGGGGTGAGCGACTTTGTGTTGCAAAAGACTCGGATGAAGTGCAATCATTTAGATTGCCTATGAGGTGAGCAACCTTGTCGTTGCAAAAGACTCGAGTAAAGTGCTATCGTGGTGTTGCCTTGGGGTGAGCAACCTTGTTGTTGCAAAAGACTCGGAAAGCTTGCTATCGTGATGGGCAATGAGGTGAGCAACCCTAGGGATGCAAAAGACTCGGATAGCGTGCAATCATTGAGAATGCCATTGAGGTGAGCGACTATTTTGTCGCAAAAGACTCGGAAGAAAGAATGAATGAAAAGAATGGAAGATAATGAATGAGATGAAAGATAATAATGACATTATCTGTGTATACGTATGTTGAATGATCACATGATAATGGAATAAGTTTTTTATGAAAATAAAGTAGGTTTATTTTATAAAACTAGAACTCACTCAGCAACGCTGACTTTTATTACGTTTTCCAGTTGGCAGGTAAATGATTGCTGAGGATGGCACGGCAAGGCTACTCGGCTCTTTTAGGATGGCATTCTTTTGATTAATGTTTTTGCATTGTAATGCGAACAAGCTATTTTGTAACGAATGTTGTATTAACTTGCAAAAGCATTTAAATAGAAATGAAAGTGTATTTTAATGTTCCGCTGCAATGTTTTCTTAATGCAAATGTGTAAGGCCCCGTTCCCGGGAAGCCTCACAGTTGGTTAATCATAGCATAAAATCAGTTTAATAATAAAACATTGCAGCGGAAATAATTAGACATTCATTTAAAACATAGAAACCATATTGTACTCATACATTTGTCCTTTAATTTCAAACAAAACATGCTAATTGTTCTTAAATTACAATAAATATTTCATAAATATGAATGCCATCCATAGCTCCCCAAGTAGCTCCATGTGCCATCCTCAGCATCAGCATTTACCTGCCAACTATTATGCATAAAAGTCAGCTTCGCTGAGTGAGTTCTAGTTTTAAATAATATAAGAAAATATAAACTTTATCCTTCATATAATGACCATGCATACATCATAGTACATAACATTACTTGCATCATAATAAGCATGTTCATTATCTTTAATTCTTTCATTATCTTTCACTTTCATCATAAACGAGATTGCACAAAGCAAGAGCTCCATGTTGATTGACAACAAGTTGGCAGGTAAACGCTGATGCTGAGGATGGCACATGGAGCTACTTGGGGAGCTATGGATGGCATTCCTATTTATGAAATATTTATTGTAATTTAAGAACAATTAGCATGTTTTGTTTGAAATTAAAGGACAAATGTATGAGTACAATATGGTTTCTAAGTTTTAAATGAATGTCTAATTATTTCCGCTGCAATGTTTTATTATTAAACTGATTTTATGCTATGATTAACCAACTGTGAGGCTTCCCGGGAACGGGGCCTTACAAGTTGGTATCAGAGCCAAAGTTTAAGAGAATTGGGTAAACTATTTTCAAAACCTAAACTGAAAATGGGACCGAATGAAGGATGCCAATCCAAGTAGCTACGTGCCATCAGGTAAAAGTTTCAAGTAAACCAGAATTATGTGCGTGTGCTATTTGTTTTATGTGCTTGTAGATTTGAATACTGATATGTGTTAGGATAGTGATTGCTTGGGACAGGAGGGTAAGGTAAGTGGTTAATCACACTTGGCCACTGTAATTAAGGACTTACCATACTTATAATGATCTGAGCAATTATCTTGAATAACCACTTTGGTGTTTGAATCTTATAGGAATTAGTTATGGCTGGTAGAAAATCTGGGAAGGCAACCCGAGGAGGTGCTCGTGGTGGGCGTACTACTGAGCCACTTGTCACCCGGAGCAAAGCTAAGGCTCCCGAGACTGTTCATGAGGAGCAGACCTCCATAGTCACCCGGAGGGGGAGGGATCAGCCACCCTCAAACCCAATGTGAAGGAGGCTATCGCTGATGAGGTCTACAATGTCATGCAAAATGTCTTACCCTCAGTGGTGACCGAGGTGATCAAAGCAGTTAAGGATGGAGAGAGAGCTGAGAAGAAAGGGAAGGAAAGTGAGAAGAATTCAGGAAAGTCCACTGGGAGGACTGAGGAATCTGAAGAGGATCCATCAAACCCTAGAGTGGTAGTCCATGATGACGACAGTGATGAGGAGTCCGAGAGAGAGACTACTAGAGGGTGCAACTATGGGGCATTTCAAAGGTGCAAGCCCCCAACCTTTGACGGTAACGGCACTGCTACTGCCGCTCATCGTTGGGTCAGAGAGATGGAAGCAGTACTGGAAATTAGTGAGTGCCGAGAGGATCAAAAAGTTAAGTTTGCCACTCATTCCTTCGTTGACTCAGCGTTATGCTGGTGGGACAATATTGTCCAGGCTAAGGGGAAGCGATCGATAGCCAAGATGAAGTGGTCTGAGTTGAAGGAGTTAGTACTGGAGGAGTATTGTCCCCATCGGGAATTAGACAAGATTGAAAAGGAGTTCTTGTATTTGAAGGCTGGGAACATGACTCATCAAGAGTATACCTCCAAGTTCAATGAACTTGCAAGACTTGTGCCAGACATGGTGACACCTGCGTCCAGGAAGATCAAAAGATACATACAGGGTTTGCCTGTGGACATCAGGAGGCACATGATTGCAGCCAGACCGGGTACGTTTAGGTCTGTGGTGGATTTAGCGGGGAGGTTGTACGATGAGAGAGACCCAGTGCCTGTACAGAAGAGGGTGGAGAAATGGAATGGGAACAAGAATGGAAATGGGAAGAGGTTCGGAGGTGATAACTTCCGGAGTGGAGAGAAGAGGATGAGGGTTGAGGATCAGTCTGGGAGACAGGGAAATACTGGTGAAGGAGGTGCTTGTAGGAAGTGTGGAAAAGGTCATTCAGGGGAGTGCAGAATGGGACGGGAAAATGTTTCAAATGTGGAGGCGAGGGCCACTATGCTAGGGATTGCAAGGTGGGAAAGTGTTACCTGTGTGGCGAGATGGGTCATGCGGGAAGAGACTGTAAGAAAGGAAAACCAGAAGGATCAGGAACGGTTAAAGCTGGAGATAAGGGAAAAAGTGACGGTACAAAGGCGAAGGCGAGGGCATTCAACATAACTCGCGAGGAGGCCAGGGCAGACCCAGAAGTAGTTTCAGGTATGTTTCTGGTAGACCATGAATATGCTTCTGTGCTCTTTGATTCTGGTGCTAGTAGGAGTTTTGTGTCTGCTGCCTTTTGTCGTTTGTTGCATGATAAGAGTAGAAAGTTAGATGAGCCTTTCTATGTAGAAACAGCCATTGGTAAGTCCACTAAGGTAACTGAGGTGGTTGAGGATTGCCTGATTGAGTTAGAGGATTGTAAGTTCCCTGCTAGGTTGCATGTTATGGCCTTAGGAGGTTTCGATGTAGTGTTAGGCATGGATTGGTTAGCTACCTATGAAGCCAATATTGTATGTAGTAAGAAGATAATTCGTCTAACAGCGCCCGACGGTAGTTCTGTTACGGTTCGTGGAGATAAGGTGTGCTGTGTACCGAAGGTCGTGTCGATGATCACAGCTGAAAAGTACTTGAGACGTGGGTGCAGCGCTTACTTGGCCTATGTAAAAGATGTGGATGCGCCAGAGCCACAACTATCAGACGTGCCAGTAGTGCGCGAGTTTCCTGACGTCTTTCCTGAAGACCTGACCGGTGTGCCGCCTGACCGCGAAATCGAATTCCAGATTGATTTGCTACCGGAAGCTCAACCTGTCGCTAAAGCACCGTATCGATTAGCTCCTTCGGAGATGGTAGAACTGAGGGACCAGTTGCAAGATTTATTGGATAAAGGCTTCATCCGACCGAGTATCTCTCCATGGGGTGCTCCGGTTTTATTCGTCAAGAAGAAAGATGGTAGCATGCGGATGTGCATTGACTATCGCGAGCTCAATAAGCTGACCGTAAAGAATCGGTATCCGTTACCAAGGATCGACGACCTGTTCGATCAACTTCAGGGTGCCAGCTGGTTTTCAAGGATAGACCTGCGGTCTGGTTACCACCAACTGAAGGTGAAAGAACAAGACATTCCTAAGACAGCATTCCGTACGCGTTATGGACACTATGAATTTCTCGTCATGTCCTTTGGTTTAACCAACGCGCCAGCTGCTTTCATGGACCTCATGAATAGGGTATGTTGACCAATGTTGGATAAATCAGTGATAGTATTCATCGACGACATTTTGATTTATTCAAAAAGTGAAGAGTAACATGCCGATCATATTCGAGAAGTATTGGAGACGCTTAGAAATGAGAAGTTATATGCTAAGTTCTCTAAATGCGCATTTTGGCTACGAGAAGTTCAATTTCTGGGTCATGTGGTTAATCCTGAAGGGATCAGGGTGGACCCTGCAAAGGTTGAAGCGGTGATGCAATGGGAACCTCCAAAGACGCCATCTGAGATTCGTAGTTTCTTAGGCTTGGCAGGCTACTATAGGAGGTTTATCCAGGATTTCTCCAAGATAGCTTCTCCTTTGACAAAGTTGACCCAAAAGGACGTGAAGTATGAATGGGGTACTGATCAGGAGAACGCCTTCCTAGAACTGAAGATGAGGTTAACTCAAGCCCCTGTCTTGACGTTACCTGAAGGGAACGAGGATCTGGTTGTCTACTCGGATGCCTCGTATGCAGGATTGGGTTGCGTGTTGATGCAACGAGGGAAGGTGATAGCCTATGCTTCTAGACAATTATAGGTTCACGAGGCCAATTATCCCACCCATGATTTGGAGTTGGCTGCGGTGGTGTTTGCATTGAAGATTTGGAGGCACTACCTGTATGGGGTGAAGTGCACCATCTTCACTGATCATAAAAGTCTAAAGTATTCCTTTGAACAAAAGGAACTCAATATGAGGCAGAGGAGGTGGTTAGAACTGATCAAGGATTATGACTGTGAAATTTATTATCATCCAGGCAAAGCCAATGTGGTTGCTGACGCCCTTAGCCGAAAAGGACGACCCGAACCAATTCGGGTGAGGGCTTGCCAGATAATCATGACGCCTGATGTTATGAAACAAGTGAGGGAGTTCCAGGATGAGGCACTAAGAAAGGATAGAGTCAACTCTGAAAGGATGAAAGGACAAGTTTCAGACTTGGGGGAAAACACCTTGGGTGTTAGAACCCGATCTGGAAGAATGTGGATCCCTCTCTATGGGGATCTAAGGGAGAAAATCATGGATGAGGCTCACAAAACTCGATATTCCATACACCCCGGTGCCACGAAAATGTATCAGGATCTGAAGAAAAATTACTGGTGGCCGGGAATGAAGCGAGACGTGGCTAAGTACGTGAGCAAGTGCCTGACTTGTCTGCAAGTGAAGGCAGAGCACCAAAAGCCATATGGGAAGATCCAGCCTTTGGATATCCCTGAATGGAAATGGGAACACATCACAATGGACTTCATCACAAAGCTGCCTCGCACGGCGAGGGGAAGCGACGCAATCTGGGTGATTGTTGACCGTCTAACAAAGAGCGCCCATTTCCTACCAATTCGTGAGACGTATTCCTCTGAGAAGTTGGCAGAGCTATTTATCAAGGAAATCGTGGCTCGTCACGGTGTGCCAGTGTCTATCGTTTCGGATAGGGACACGCGGTTTACGTCCAAGTTCTGGAAGAGGTTTCATGACTCAATGGGGACTAGACTGCATATTAGTACGGCTTACCATCCCCAGACAGATGGTCAGTCGGAAAGGACGATCCAAACTTTAGAAGACATGCTACGAGCCTGTGTAATCGACTTTGGAGGAAGTTGGGATGAGCACTTACCGTTGGCAGAATTCTCATACAACAATAGTTACCATGCCAGCATTGGTATGCCACCTTACGAGATGTTGTACGGTAGGAAGTGCAGAACGCCCGTGTGTTGGGGTGACATCGGGCAAAAAGAATTGGGGAGTCTTGAAGTAATTGAGGTCACAACTGAGAAGTTAGATAAGATTAAGGCGTTCATGAAGGCCGCAAAGGATCGCTAGAAGTCTTATGCTGATAAGAGGCGTAGACCGATAGAATTTGAAGTTGGTGACAAGGTTATGCTCAAGGTATCGCCCTGGAAAGGGATCATCAGGTTTCGAAAAAGGGGAAAGCTAAGCCCAAGATTCATAGGGCCATTCCGTATTATCGCAAGGGTAGGAGAAGTGGCCTATAGATTAGAATTACCTGATGAGTTGAGTGGAATTCACCCTACATTCCACGTATCTCATCTCAGGAAATGTCTGGCAGATAATGATGCATTTGTACCATTAGAAGACATTGAAGTCGATGAACGGCTAAATTATGTAGAGCAGCCGGTGGCCATCCTTGATTGGAAAGAGAAGCACTTACGGAGTAAAGTGGTTCCACTAGTACGGGTACAGTGGAGACACAAAAAAGGGTCAGAATCTACGTGGGAGACTGAGGAGGAGATGAGGAAATTTTACCCTCAATTGTTTGATGACTGACAGGTTTCGAGGACGAAACCTAAATAAGTGGGGGAGACTTGTAACACCCCGAAAAGTCGAAACGAGTCATTAAGGATAATGGGCTTAAATAATGGGTATTTAATAAAAGAAGGAAATGGGTTATGGGCCAAATTGGGTTTATGGACAAGAGCCTAAGTGATTAAGGCCCATAATCAGCCCTTAACCTATCCAAATCAGCCTCCATCTCCATCATTACAACCCTAGCCACCAAAATTCGTAAAGAGAGAAAGTAGAGAGAGAAAGTGGAGAAAACTCAAGATTTGAAGCTTCTAAGGTGAAGAGATTGAAGATTTTGGTGTTGGAGCATTAAGATCTAAGAAAGAAGCAACAAATTCAGGTAAGAATCGACCTCTAAACCCTTCTGTAGATCAAACCCGGATTCTAGGGTTTTGGGTTTTGAAAAGTTGCAAAGAATCGCATAAAGGTCACATTTTTACGTATGAAAACATGTATAAAGCTTAGATTTAGCCTCATGGATGGTAAACTAAGGGATTGGACGTAAAAAGTTATGATTTTGGGTTAAAAACGGTCTGGTCCGTAATTTTTATGCGATCTGCGAAACTGCGTGTTCATCCAGCGAATTTGCATATTCAATCAGCGAAACTGTGGATCTTCCTGCGAAATTATAGTTTCGCAGGTAGTTTCGCAGACATGGTTTTCCAACGAAAGTTGGGCGAAACTGGCAGCGAAGATGCCAGCGAAACTGCCAGCGAAGGTGCTAGCGAAACTAGCAGCGAAACTGCTGGTGAAACTAGCAGCGAAACTGTTGGCGAACCTAGCTGCGAAAATGCTGATCTTGCGGCGAAATTAGCAGTGAAATTAGGCAGAAATTAACCCCTTTAAGTGTTAGCTATTCTGCAGGCTGTGTAGAGTGATCCTAGCCTTGTAAGCTTAGCCTTGAAGTTATTCGTGGTATCCAGGTGAGTTCTAGATCCCCTATTTATAAGTTTTCCATGTTTTGGGGCTATTATGCATACTAAATTTACGTTTTTAAATGACCAAGATTTTAAGGGGTTTTAACAGGAAGAACGATTTTTCTATAAGTAAATATGCTATATAAATGTTTAAATATAAAAATTTTTTGCGCTGACCTGGCAGCCCGGCCCCAGCCAGGGGCGTTGCCCCTTGGACCCCACTAGGGGCTGCCGCCCCTAGGACCCCGCTGTCAGGGGCTGCCGCCCCCGAACCCCTGCTGTCCTGCGGCGGGTCGGTTATGTTTTATGATGATTAGTACTTGGCATGTTGTGTACTTAATAAATTAAGTATTATATATTAAAGTGGAAGATGATATTAATGAAAAGCGAAACTTAATGAATGTTACCCCCGGGCCCGTTTGATGATGTAAAGTCTTGCAAGCACTATGATAGACTTCACTTATGTGAGTCTGATATATGATGATGGATCTGTATTCATGAGCGGGCTATGTGGCTTGCAGTGTGGATCAACTGTCGGGGGTTAGCTACCGTATTCATGTGTACCTACAGGGATTGACATTTGTTGTCAATCAACATGGAGCTCTTGCTTTGTGCAATCTCGTTTATGATGAAAGTGAAAGATAATGAAAGAATTAAAGATAATGAACATGCTTATTATGATGCAAGTAATGTTATGTACTATGATGTATGCATGGTCATTATATGAAGGATAAAGTTTATATTTTCTTATATTATTTAAAACTAGAACTCACTCAGCGAAGCTGACTTTTATGCATAATAGTTGGCAGGTAAACGCTGATGCTGAGGATGGCACATGGAGCTACTTGGGGAGCTATGGATGGCATTCCTATTTATGAAATATTTATTGTAATTTAAGAACAATTAGCATGTTTTGTTTGAAATTAAAGGACAAATGTATGAGTACAATATGGTTTCTAAGTTTTAAATGAATGTCTAATTATTTCCGCTGCAATGTTTTATTATTAAACTGATTTTATGCTATGATTAACCAACTGTGAGGCTTCCCGGGAACGGGGCCTTACAAAATGTAATTATATGTTTTATGTGCGATGAATGTCCAACTGTAGGCGTCCCGGGAACGGGGCCTTACATATGTCATGCCTTTCTGGTTATAGCAATGCACGGTTGTGTTCATGGATTTGATGAACCGCGTGTGCAAGCTGTACTTGGAAAGCTGTTTGTCATTGCCTTTATCGTCGATATTCTGAATTATTGAAATTCCAATCCGATCATGAACGACGTCTTGATTATCTCTTTACCCATAATTAAAAATGCAATTCCCATTATTTTGGATAACCTTGAACTCCTAATTTGGAAAATCTCTAAATCTCTATCTTGATTGCGACTCACAAGACTTGTTATTACATTCATTCCGATGTGGACAAAAAGGATCATGAATTTCCGCGATTGGTATTCATGGTTTGGCATAAAGGAAATGTTGACGTAGCTTGGTATATGTTCAAATTGTCTTGTATTTCCTGATGTCATTTGGTACATTATTGACCGATTGGCTAGTTTCGCGCATTTCATATTAACTCATGTGAGATAACGAGTCGAGAAATTGACTCGTACTTACCTCAAATAGACGGTTATCGTGGTGTGTCGTTAAACATCGATCGTTAAATTCTGATGATCGATTCACATCCTGTTATTAGCAATGGCTCTAATCATCTTTGGGAACCCAGCTCAAAATCTCGGCATATCATATCATTCTTAACCCGACTGTTTAACCGGAGGAGCGATACGTACTCACAAGATATGCATTAAGCTTGTGTCATTATATAGTGACACTTGGGATTCATAAATTCCGACGGTCAAACTTTCATACAATTACGAGATATTGTTATTTCTTTCTTATTGGCCTTAAGACGTCACTTTAATGCACAATTTCATTCCAGATGATGGAAAAAGTGTGACTTATAAGTCTAATATACCTCAAGAACTCATCATCGTTTTCCAACGAGTTAGTTGTCAATGATAAATTTCGCATTCCACTGGAAGAGTTCAAATTTGGATGCATCGTGTAAATTCCATAATTCGCAAAGTGAAGATCTCACCCATAATCAAACGCCAACCACAGTCCGTTAGTACACTTATCTTTCATCATAAGTCTCCTGTTCGTTTAAGTTTCATTCTTAATTTCGGGACAAAATTCTTTTAAGTTGGGGAGACTGTAACATCCTATACTTTTACGTACTTATGACTATTTTCTTAATTTGTTTTTAATTCCTGAATTTGAAAGTTAATGATGTTAATTATTACTTAATAAATAAATTATAATCATAATAATTATAATAATAACAATAATAATAATAATAATAATAATAATAATAATAATAATAATAATAATAATAATAATAATAATAATAATATTAATAGTAATATTTATAATTTATAAGAATTATTAAAATTAAAAATGTATAAAACTTTCATTTAAAGTCTAGGGGGTTATAAGGTCAATTTTGAAACTATAAAAGAAAGTTTGAACATGAAATAACAAAAATGCAAACCGCAGGGACCAATTGTGTAAATTATTAAAAACCCAACTTCTTTTTTTTCCTCTTCCCCGACTTTCCGGCAGGCCACCGGCCACCGCCGGCCGCGACTCCGGCGACTTCCAAAACCACACCTAACCCTCAAATCCGATGCTCTAATCGATTCTAGTCACTGCCAGGAACCGTTTCGAACTCGTACGCATCAATTAAACACATTTAAACGCCGGTTACGAAGCCAAAACGAGAGGGTAACCGTAGCCTTGAACTCTATATCCGTTCGAGCATTTACACATCATAATAGTCCAATTAAACTAACCTAAATGACTCTCTATCAATCATTAATCGAATACTATCCTCAATTGCATCTGAAACAAGCACAGTCTTCGAATTGAACTTCATCTTTATCGCGAAACTATACCAGTCGAACACCACTTTCTAGGTCCCAAATTCTGAAATTGAAAGAGGGTTTTCAGTCATCGAGTCTTAGGGAAGCTTCCTGTACAGATAATTAGATTAACATCATCATTTGCATCGCGAAAACTACAACATTCGGGTCGCAACATTTCCTTTTCTCTCTCGCTATCAATTCCATCTCAATCCAGGTAATTAAACGTTGCAATACACTCGGTTTTAGTTGGGGAACAAAAGCCCCATGATCGTTCTTGTTAACAACAAGGATTGATACACCAATTTGATCGATGATGAATCTAGGGTTCTTGAGGTTTTGGGTTATTTGATTAATGTTTTTATAAATTAAAAACCATTTCATAACACGGCTGCGCGCCTGGTTCACTGGTTAGACACTCACCCTTACAACCTTGAGGTCCCGGGTTCGAACCCGGGCTCCCTCATTCATTTTTTAAAAGGCTTTTCAGCCTTAATTTAATTATAGAAATTTTTTTTAATAAGTATAAAAATGGATTTTGTAAACTTTAAATATTTTTAAAGTCATCAAATCATTTTCTGTAATTTTTTTTCTAAATTTAAACAATTAAATATATATATATATATATATATATATATATATATATATATATATATATATATATATATATATATATATATATATATATATATATATATATATATATATATATATATATATATATATATATATATTTATAAAATACCTTAACAAAGATTATTCTTGGTTATTTTTATTTCTAAATAGTAAATAATAAATTAGTATTGGATTAAAACGTTGCTTTTAAATTTTTGTTTAAAGCGTGTTAATTTCATTTAGTTATAAAACTTTATTTTAACTTTATATCTAAATTCTTCAAATTATTATAAATATTATATCTTTCAAAACTTTATATAAAATTTGAACATACTCCTTTTCATACATTTTAAGAAAATATAGTTGATTTCCATTTGTTAAATATAATTGTTTGACAAAACTCCAAATACCAAATTGAAACCCTAGTTCTCGTTTAACTGTTAAACTTATTATTAAACTTAAAAATCTTGTAAATATATATTCTAGGTGCATTGTAAAGAACTACGTTGAAACGACGCTTATTATTATTCATATTAATCATCAATTATATATTGTTGATCATGTGAGTATTTCTATACCCCTTTTTATATTTTTACACTTTGGGGTGAAACATGTTACTTTATAAACGTTACACTTGTAAACTTATGGCATTTCACATGTATGTTGTGGTTAGTTGAACTTGTGGCTACCATGTAATGTCGAATATATGTACAATCATTAACTATTGCTAGCTTAGCGAAGTCATAGATCTATTGGCCAGACAAGCCTGCTTGGTTGATCCAAGTACACTTAGCTAATCGTATATACTTTTAAACGTTTGAGACTTGTAAAACTTTGTCGAGGTTTGATTGTGCATTCTGTCTTACATCCCTAGTTAATTTGTTCTCTAACTTACAACATGAATTGCTATCTTTTATATACTTATGTATCGAAAACTATGGAAATCTCACCAACATTATGTTGACCTTTTATTTTTAACATGTTTAAGGAAATACTCAAGCTTGAACGCCATTTTTGAAGTTGTTCACATCTAGGAATGGACCTAGTTAACTTAATGAATGAGCTTGTTATATTTCTTATATTGTGTTCTTATTTGAGACTTATGCTTGTAATGTACCTTTCAAACTTATGAATAATATATATGAATTTAATAATAGCGTTATGTGACTGTGAACGATCTTAACTCTCACTCCTTGACGTTTCCGCCGTTAAGGTTGGGGTGTGACATAAAACTTTCACGTGGGTTGGTTTTTATTTTGTAATCGTTATGACTAAAAAATTAGACTACGTGAAACGTTGTATGTGTTTAGTCTCTTTTGGTAACTACAGTTACCGTTTGACTCCATGGTAGTCATTTGTTGTTTTATCTTGTTAATATATTTTGGTTTAGTAGTCATGTTACCTTTGCATATCTTGTTAAATAATGCATGTTTGAGATTGCTTATTTCCCCCCTACTTTTGACATATTAACTTCTGAGAAGTTAATAAGTTAAAAAAGTGTTTGGCAAAGTCAAAAGAACTTCTGAACTGACTTTTCATATAAGGTAAATAGAAGGTTTTGAAAAATAAGGAGAATGTTACTTATTGACTTTTGAAGACTACTTTTCGTTTAATTTTCTATTATACCCATTTACTACCTCCTATTAACTCTCATTATTTTTAAAGTATGTCTTATTTGGTCAATATACAACGTTTTAGTTTATAAGCTAATCCAAACATTTTTTTAAAAACTTCTTTTGAAAAGTCATAAGTTAATAAGTTCTTTTGTAAAGTCCTTCTCAATCAAAATAAGCAATTCCAAACATAGTAGATTTCTTTGGTTTAAAGTTTAATTATGATTATGATTATTGATATTTTATGATTCTTATTCATGTACTGCTAATGTCGTATTGTTTATTATTTTATTATAATTTTACGATGATTTGACTTTTATGGTTATAATTCAAATGATTTGTGTCATATGACATGTTTGTTTATTTATATATTTTATGGAGTATATTTTATAAAGTTTGAGATGAGTCACTTTAGGTGGTTATTACTATATTTTATTTTATCTAATAGGTGGATTCAAATTGAAATGGTGATTACCAAACGAGACCGAACGTATAACACCTCTCACATAGAGTTGATTTTTTTTGTTTAGTTGTTTTGCTAAAAATACACCTAATGTAAAAAACTTAACGGATAAAGTTCATGATGTTATTTAGGAGTTGTTAAATGGATTCAAATGGTAATTTTTGTGAAACGTTAGCAAGATTTAAATTTTTGGATTTAAATGACAATTTTAATGAAACCTTATGGATGAAAAACATATTCAACTCTAATGTAATTTATTCAATGAATAAATGTGAAGTTTGAAGCTTTAGAATATTTTCCAGTTTGTGATCGAGTTTTTTTCTTGTGTATTTTGGGGCTTGAACAGCAACAGTATGATCAACTGGGAACCCAACATACTGTTAAATTGATTTAAAGATGTGTGTCTACCTAATTTAGTTTATCAATACACAATCAAAACTAATGTTGCTCTTCATTTTACCTATGTAGCTTGGTTCGAATAGTAACTATGCAAATCCGAGTATTTATCAAAGTATGAAGAAAAATGATCTGTTAGTTCAAATTAATTAATACATTCTCGTTGTAGATTACCAGCTGTAGTGTCTATTAAATTATAACAAAAATAACATTATAAATAAAATTCTTTTAACCAATATATAATGTATGCCTTAATCAACCAGCAAAGAACATTCATACCAATATCGTTGAAGAGCTCAAATGCATAGAAACTAATGGAAGTATAAGGAAGACGACGAGCATTTGACCAAATTTCCGTTCTAGAATGCAAGAAATCATTCTTTATTGTCTATAATTGAAGTCTCACGCCACATTGTTGTCTTCCTAAATAAAGCATCAGAGTGCATACATTGCACCTGTAGACATGAAACTCAAATGAATAACAATTCAGCTATCTAGCAAATCAAAAAATAAGTTACAATTTTCATTCATATAAACAGTTTCCAGATTTATGATTAATCTATCAAAATTGTATACTCAAATATATTATATATCACTTAAGCAATCAGATTTAAAGTAGTACTTCTTTAACTTATTATCTTAAGTTTAGAAGTACCTAAGATCATAAAAATAGTTAGCAAGAATCAAATCAACAGTCAAATATATAAAAAAATCAACTTTGTGATTTATATAATACATTTCTAAAATCTAAAGGATAAGTGACCCGCTAAAACCTGTATCATTTTGCTGATTTTCTATATTTTGATCCCTTATCCAAACACATCAAACTATTGTCAATCAAACTATCAACTTGCAAGAAAAAAAGCATAAACACATGAAATCAACAATAATTCGGACATAAAAAAACATACTTTCAAGTTAGGTGAAATTAACTTACCATGTTCGTGAGATCTTTGATCGTTTCTTGGTGTCCTCAATCGGCTTGTTGATAGTACATGTCAACACAATTGCTAGTCTTGCAGAATTTAACACCATAAACTTAGCATACTAAAATCAAGGTTACTTCAATAACAAAACTCATATACTACTCCATGTAGATTAATGTTCCATTTTATTTGTTTAGAATAGAGAAGGGTGTTTCTTATGTTAAGGTTGTATGAAATGTTTTTTAAAAAGGACTATTCTTTCTTGGGGAAATTACTCTATGCTTTCTAATTAGTCATGTTCTTCTTTGAGGCATTTCCTCAGACACCTAATGTGAATCATGAATCATTCAATTTAATATCATTTCTTCTTAAACCTAATTTACCATTTCACAACATAACAACCTTTATTTTATAAACTAAAGCTATTTAACATACACACATCACTTTTATCACTCGTAATCTTTAAAGTATATCTATAGAAATCCAAAACTCTTAATTTAGTTTTAGAACCCTAACCTCAATTCAAGCAACACGATCATTAATGGTTTCTAGTTGACTACACGCATAAGATGAAGTGTTTCCATGTCATATAACCCTGTATAAATTTAATTTTTCAGATTATACTCGTACCCTTTTGGCTATGATTATTTAAAATAATGATGATATTTGGTCATTATCATTTTAAATAATCACATCAAGGTAACGGGACTACCGAATATCAAAATCCATATACACTAACCTCATCTCATTCATCTTCATCCAACACCTCTTTATTATCATCATCATCTTGCCCATCATCAATCTGAATGATCTCGAGCAACTTCGGTTCTTTTTCCTTATTTGACACATAAAAGTGAATCATAAGATTTTGAACCATAAATTGCTTGTATTAATAACTAAAAGTCTCAGAGAAAAACAAAGCCGTGTGTCATTGATTAACAATGGCAAACCACAATCATAGTCAATTCCAAACCACAATCACAGGAAGAAGCATTAAAATCAAGAAACTTAATAATGTAAGAATGAAATAGAAACATCACCTTCAAATCAGGGAGAGGATTGCCTGCCAGTGACTTTGGGTTGCAATGGCATGCTGCTGATCAGCATCTACATCGATCAATGTAGATATAGGTGTGTGTATCAGAAAAGCCACATTATTATTTGCATTGAAGATCAAAATTAAATGAAATTAAATTCGGGAGAAGGGTAACACTAGAGGTTTCCCCACCCATGGCGTAACGGCCGGAGGAGTGCCAACGAGGAGCAGCTGAGTGTCGTCGGAGTGTACAGTGAAGACGACGGAAACGGCACATGGAAAGTTGTAAGGGTGCGTCTTACAAAATTCAGTGAAATTTCTATTTTGCCCAAATGTTTTATATTATATAGTAGTATAGATAAGTCACATATTTCATACTCATGAAGATGAATTTTATTAGGCATGCGGTAATATGTACATGGGTGAATTATGTACCTGGTGACCGGGTAAGTGCTGCCGCTAGTGATCTTAAAAACTTAAACTGTGATGAAGGATAATTATATCTAAAAATGGAAAACAATCAACTGAATTTTTACTAAACGTGACTCTGAATAAAAAGTTGAAACTATAGCTATGGCTTTTTGTCTTTTTATAATAACTAGGATTATTTATCAACATGCTGATGGACGGGTCAAACAAAGGCTCGGGTAAACATGCACCGATGGATGTTTTCATCGTCAAAGCGGGCAACATCAAATATAAGAGAATCATAGTAAAAGGCATCATATAAACCAATGAAATCAATGCTAACTTCAAGAAAATCATGACATAGTAATGTATATAATGCATACTCATGCTCAGAGTTCCAACAACAATTAGCATGTCATGGATACAGGGGGTTGCAGGTAAGTATCGAACATTCTCCAACCCTGCCAAGCCAAGACCATGATGTCATCTAAATTAGGGTGTGTAAAAACCTTATCTCGATCGATTTAACATATAGTTGCACTTTATAATCATATTAAGACAGATGTGTGCGTGTGTGATATCAATAAACTTCAACAAACTCAATCGAATATTTATAATCAAACGATTACAATACCAAAGGACTTTACATCGTTTAACCTCGATCCACCCGAGGTGAGCTCCCCTCGGGTGGCCTATCCCATAACTCTCAGCTCTCTTACCCTCAAAGCACTTTTACAAAATGAAACACACATAATGAAATACAAGGAAAAACATCTATTTATACTCTCTAGATGTTCTCGCGCAACAACATGAGGTCTCGTGTTGTCACGCGGCAACTCCAAGTTCTCACACGATAGGATTTGTATCCATCATCTTGGAGTTCTCGCATCCTTGTATTTCTTGTATACTTTGAGTTTCAGCTTTTCATTTGATATTGTAATCCATAAGTGCAAGGTCCTTACAATTTCCCCTTATGGATTATGATATCAAGCTATGTTTGACTTTGATCACACATCTTCATGAATTATATGATCCTTGGGTATATTTACTTCAGTCTTCTCCCTCAGCTGTAACATTCTCCTACTATATAGGTTCATAAAGGATATCATGTTCGAATGAAGATAAAACTATTTTATCTTGAGTACTTACAACTTAAGATGTATTAGACATATAATAGAGAGATTCAACTTCCATTTTGGATAACCGAACCACCTGATTCTTTAATCTGATGACAAGATTCTATGATATCAACCTAGATTATTTAAGACATTCTTCCCCCTATGTAAGATATAATAAGCATATATTTTCAGAGCAAGAATACCAGACAATCTTGATTCTTCAATTAATTAAACCATTCGATGATTGTTCCCATTAGTAAGATAAGATAAGCCCAAACTGTCAAGTTTCAATTCACGAATGACCATAATCAAATGTTGTAGATATAGAATCTTGAACTTGATCAAACATCACCGAAACCCATGTTTAAGTATCAAACTTCAAATCATCCTGAATCTTTCAGATATAGGCTAAAATAGAAACACTTGTTCCAAAACCTTCAAATATTAACAAGTTTTTGCATCTAGATCATGTTCTAGAATTTTGCAAAGTTTTTGCAAAAATTGAAATCAGTCACAATTTTTGTATGGATGTTGAAGTTTTCAAATGGTAAAGTTTTTGTATGAGAAAATTTTCACAAATGACGGTTACTGCTGCGAATATTTTGCATGAAAAGTTTTCTCATGAAAATTCTCGCATGAAAAATTTTTCTCGTGAAAAGTTCTCTCATTAAAAGTTCTAGTAAAATACGATTATTTTTGCAAAGTTCTCACATGATATAGTTACTCCCGCAAAAACTTCAACAAAAATCGATTTTCATGAGTTTGAATCACTGCTACGTTCTCAAATCTTTTTTTTGCCATCCAAAGTCGCAGATACTGTGACATTCGGTAATTTTCCGTTACTAAACTCTGTTAGTTCTGTTAGATCTTAAATACACGTGTCGTGAGCACACACTAGTTGTTGTTGAACGTTGGTGACTTAATAACAGTTATGTACGATAAATGGATTGATTATTAATTCGTAGTTATGGGATTCATGGATTTTAACTATTAATTGTGAATATTACTTGACAACGTATTAACGTGTTATATTTGATTCATGTGTCTTGTTATTAGTTGAAATATATGATTATTATTGTTGAGTAATAATATATGAGTTTGGTAGTTAAAATCATTTAAGAAGGTGTTAAAAGATGTAGTTTTTACAAAAGGTGATCAAGGAGGGGTTAAAGTGTAAAACAACAAAACTTAATTTTGATAAAACCCAACCCTAGCGCCCAAACCCCCATTTCGGCCGAAACCACCTTTCCTTACCCAAATTCTTGTGATTTCAAGCTTCTAGCCTCAAGAACAAATCGATTTTGGCTTGTGCAATAATTTCAACGTGTTGCAAGTGTTGATTCTTGATTTCTACACGATTCAAGGTGAGTTTTAGAAAGTTTTTCATAGTTTTTTATTCAAGAACAACCTAGTTAGATTAACATGATTAAACTCAAAATTGATGTTGTTGGGTGATGTCTTGATGTTAGTTGTATTGCATTGATGTTAGTTTACGTGGATCATGCAAGGAAATCACGAAAATAGTGGTTGTTCATACCTTGCTATAAGTAGAAACTTTTGCAGGACCGTTTAAGGGCTTGAACACAATTACAACACAACAACACAATGAGGAGAACTTAACTTTGATCAAACAGTGAACTGGATTAACCAAGTATGATACTAAGAACACAAGTAAAGTAAAGAGACAGAACAAGAGAGTTTGGGTTTCAAGGAGGCAGTATATTGCTTTCTCAAGTTCTTTTACAAGTGTTACAAAGCATAAAGAAAGATACAAGAACTTGAAATACTTATACTACAACCTACAGCCGGCTATACTTTGAAAGCCAGCTGGATACAATTGACTAGACACTAACAAAATCAATTGTAGGATCAAAAGGCATATCTGCCTTTTGACCTTGTGACTATGACATGCCATAGCTCACATCCTTATACATTACAAAAAGGATAAAGTACATAAAGTAGAAAGTTACAGACTCAAGACCTCAATGTACAGTTACCAAAAGCATGGACCTTTTCACCAACTCATGTAAGTTGGTGACTTTACAGAGATGCAGCGGAAAAGGTGCTTTATGGAACAGTACATCAGATAAAGCATGTATACTAAAAGTCTTCGGAAGAAATCTGTCTTCATAGGTTGAAGCTTCGGAAGACTTTGTCTCTGAGGCTTCGGAAGACTTCATGTTTGGCTTCGGAAGATATTGGTCTTGGCTTCGGAAGATTTTACACTTAGAGTATTTTCTAATGCATTGTGTAAAACTTCCAAAGCATTCTATACTTCAGTACTTAGTGCATGTTGCAGAGACACTTTGGATGTTTTGGGTTGCATCAGACTTAAGAAATCCTTACAAACTCCCCCTAGGCTGATGCTACCAAAACACTTAGAAGATCTTCAGATGTTGGTAGTCTTCAGTACAATCATGACCATTCCTTTCTTCATTAGATGTTCAGGATCATCAAGACTCTCGTAGTATCTTCTCATTTCAAAGAGATCATGCAGATGTAAGTTGATTATGTCTTGCCAGGAGTAGACATTCTCAACACCTTGATCTCTGATTACATGCCATCTTTCTGGATTGGTAGAGTAAGTCCAGGATAAGATGGGTGTCTCAGTTGTTAGAGGAGCCACTTGTATAGGAGTTGATTGGGCTGCCTCATCATGCACTTCCTCAGGTTGATCTGATTCAGCCTGAGGTGTAGAGTTAGATGACTTAGGCTTCTTCTTCTTAGTCTTTGGTTTAGAAGCCATTCTCTTCTTCCTCTTAGATGACTTTAACTGAGAAGACTGGTCTGCAGCACCATGTTGATCATCATTGTCTTTCTCAGTTGGGTGTTCCTCCCTCACAAGTTTAGAAGGAGAGGGAGTTTGACCCTGCCTTGGATCAGAAGATGAAGCTTGCTGAGGCTCAGCTGGAGGTTCTGGTTGAGGTGTCTCAGGTTGTTCAAACTTGACCTCCACTTCAGGTGGGACTTGACTTGGAAGAGAGTGCAAGTCAATCAGTTCACCACTCTTAATCTTCTGCTTGATCACCCTTATATGCTCATCCATTGTGGATAGAGACATAGGGCCAAGTCTCCTTCCGGAGAATCCATATAGCTTCAAGAGGCTCATCATTCTTTGTCTGTCAGCAGACTTCTTTACACTCTTTTGAATGATGGCTCTTGACTTTGCAGCTTCTTCCCTTAGCTTCCTTTTGGTTGTCTTTCTTTCTTTGACTAGCTCAAGCTCAAGTTGCTTTAGGTACTCAAACTCAATGAAGTCATAGGACAGGGGAAGAAGTGCATCTACCTGATAGAAGCCTGTGGCACTCAGGTAGTTGATCATCTTGATCCTATCTTCTTCTTTATCTACCTGAGGTTCTTGTTGAGCCACATCTTCCTGTGCAGGACTTTCTTGAACTGGAGAGAGAGTGGGAGCATGCTTGTAGAGTCTTTTCTGTCTCTTCTCCTCTTTGAATTGGAGAAGTAGCCTTGCATCCTCTTTCTCCTTCATCTCTCTTGACACTTCCATGTCAGCCAGTTCATTTAACTCTTCTAAGGGGAGGGAGATGATTTCATCAATATCATAGTTCCTGGTCTGTAAATAGGTAATCCTGACTGCCCTTAACTCATCATCTTGAGTATTTGGTCTGGGGGCAGCCCTGATTGCAGCTTGCATAAAGCTTGATGACCTAGAAGAACTTTCTCCCCTTAGCTTCCTTTTCCTCTCTCTCTCTTCCTCCTCAATTTCCTCAGAAGTCATTATCCTTTTCCCTTTGTCACCAACAGACCTTTGTGACTCAGGGTGGATAGAGGCTTGGCCTTCATTGCTTGGTGTAGCTTCCATGCTCTGGCCAGAGAGAGGCTGAGAAACACCTTCACCAGCAGGTGTCTCAGAAGGAGTTTGGACCTCTGCAGCAGTTGTTGATGATGAGACAGGGGTCTCAGGTTCTTCCACTGGGCCTTCAGTCAAGGTTTCCCCTATGAAACTAATCTTTGGGTCCACCTCAACATCTAGTTGACCGATGACATTGCCTGATTGCCTAAGTCTCCTTCTTAGAGAGAACTCTGCAAGGATCCTATCTTGGATTCTTTGAGCTAACCTGTCAGCTTGTCTTGAATTGCTTGGATTGACAAGTGGCATGTTTACTAAATCCAATCTTTCATAGAAGTTCAGGCTTTGGAAATCAAACACTTCTTGTTGACCTTGAACTCTGTGAAGAATAACGGCTCTTCTGTCAGCATCATACCTCCACCTTATGATGTAGTTGCAAGTTCCTTGTGGTGGAGATGAGACAGCCCTTGGTATACCTTCCTCAAAGAGACTCTTGATGATTGAGTCTATAGAGTCCACATTAATGTGAACTTGAGGAAGTTGCTGAGAATACACAACAGCAAGTGAGGATGGTGAGTCCTCTATGTCCATTCTCTGTGAAGAACTCCTAGGTTCTGTGGTTGTAATAACTTTCTCCCCCTTTTTGGAAGCATCACCCACTTGCATAGGTGAGCTGGAGGATAAGTCAATCACTTCCACAGGTTCTTGTGTTCCTGGTTGAGCTCTCCTTAAAGGTCCCCCAGCTAGTTTTTCCTTTAGATATGAAATCTGAAGTTGCTGATCATTGACCCCGTTATGTAAGGTAGCCACTTGAGATTCCAAGTGACTAACCTTAGAGACTAAATAGGAGCATGTTTTTGACAATTTCTGCACCTTTAGTCTCAAATTCCCCTCTTCTTCATCAGAAGAATCATTGGGGGATAAGATGATTAGACCAAAGTCCTCTCTCTCACCACCAGCTTGAGGTTCTTGGCTGCTGGTTTTCCTCTGCTCACTGGCAACCTCAGTTGAGATGCCTGCGAGCTGAGTTGCCATGGTTGAGGTCTTAATAATGTAATCACTTTCAAAAGTGATAGCCTCTTCCATATGGGCATCCTGAACATGTTCAGGAGTGTCCACCTCAGTAATAGGTGACTAATGTGGGATAGACTGAGGAGAGTCAGAGGTACTCATCTCACTTTGAGTAGGGGAGGAGAAGCGAGACTCATGGTACTCACTGAATCCTAAGTCTTCATCAGTATAGAAGGATAGGTTGGGAATAGGTTGGTTGAGATCTAAAGGCTGGGGATGGTAACTGTCCCCTAAAGGTTGTTCACTTGAGTGTTGGGACTCAGAGTGAAGGCTTAAGGCTGTTGGGCTTGTGAGCTCATCAGGGTGAGCATGAGGAACCTCAGCCCTGATAGGTGAAGAAATGGGAGTGGTTTGCTCCTCAGGAGAAGTGGGAGCTCTAGTGTCCACTTCCTCCTGTAAGGTTGAGTATATGGGGGCCTGCACAGACTCAATAGCCTAAGCAGGGGTTCGTTTGGATTTTCTTTGGTAGGTGAGGGTTATTTGTGGTTTTTTAAGAGGTAAGGATAAAAGAGGTGTGGGTTCAACACTAGCTTGTGTTGCTAGGTTGTCACCTTGAGCAATGAGCTCTAACATTTTGGGGACTAGGGCTGTTTCTACCCCTGAGAAGCCTACAGTTGGCTTCTTCATTATTTTAAAGATGCCGGACTTCATCTGTCCCAATTTAAGAATATTGCTTGTTTCCCTCAACTGTGAGCCCAGTTCACAGTTAAGAATGTGTTGAACATATCTAGGAAACATGTAATACTCTAAGGAGTCTAAGTTTGCAAGTAAATTAGTATAAACAAATTGTGAATACCTGAACTTGACTCCCTGAACCATTCCATGAACTATAAAGAAGAGATCCTCAGGAATCTGGTCCTATCCACCATGCTTGTTTGATAAGCTGTGGATAACCACATGGAGCAGGTATTTCCACTAGGATGAGACCTTCCCTTTCCTGAAGGTCTTTACAGTGAAATCTCCCTCATAGCCCATCTGCTCAAAGGAATGATTAACAGCTTCCTTTGGGAAGGACAACTCACCTTCTTCATAATCCAGCTGCAAATGATGGTTAATGATGGCCGGAGTGATGAAGATTGTCCTCCCTTGCACTGTGGCAGACAGTGCCTTCTCCCCATCCATAATGACCTCTTGGCAGGTCTTCCAGAATTCAAGCAAGTGACCCTCATATAGAGTAGGATCAATGGTCAGGGAGGTGAAATAGTTGGATAGAGTTAAGAATTGGCAAATCTCTGAGAAACTTGCATCTTTCTCAGAGCTTAACAGAGCAACTTGATTATGTTGCCTGTGAAGTTGCATGGAGAAATCTGGGTTGTTTCTGCGGTTAAGGTTGGCCATTTCAGAAGCTTAAGGGTGAAGAAAGGTAGAAAGCAAAGGCGGTTTAGAGAATTAGGTTAGAGGAATGCCAGGAATATCCTAACAGCTTCTACATCAAGTTGAAAGACCTTGACAACTCCATATAAGAAAGGTGGCTGTTTGACATAAACCTCTTCATCAATCACTCCATATAAGAAAGCACACTTTACATCAAGTTGAAAGACCTTGAAGTTTTTGGATGCAGCAAATGCCAGGAATATCCTAACAGCTTCTACTCTTGCTACAAGAGCAAAGACATCAGTGTAGTCAATCCCTTCTTCTTGTGTGTATCCTTGAACAACTAGTCTTGCCTTGTTCTTGATGATGATTCCTCTATCATCCTTCTTATTCCTAAAAACCCATTTGGTTCCAATGGTAGTCTTCCCATGAGGAAGATGACAAAGGTTCCAAACTTTCTGCCTTTTGAATTGAAGCAGCTCTTGTTGCATAGCTTCAACCCAACTTCCATCCTTTAGAGCTTCATCAACTTTCTTTGGCTCTATCTGAGATAAGAAACAATGGTGAAGACAAACATTTGCTTCATGGGTTTGTCCTCTTGTTCTTACCCCTGTGACAACATCTCCAATGATGTTTGTGGTGGGGTGAGACTTGTGGATCCTTAGCTGAGGGATCACAGCAAGTTGCTGAGAAAGATCCAAATTTGAGAAATTTAGATCTGGCCTGGAAGATTCACCCTCCACATTATCACACTTATCAAGATTAACTTGATCCAATGAGTGTGTGACATCATTGATGTTGTCATCTATGGTGTGGTTATTAGCATCAAGGAATTCTTGATCACTATCACCATCACCATTGTTGTCTTCTACAATTGAGGTATCTTTATCTGGTTGAGAAGCCTCTGAGCTGGAATTTGAAGGCATTCCAGATGTATCAGCAGAATTTGTCATTGTATTGCTGATAGAAACCTCATTTGCAGAAGTAGTTCCAACTGGAGCTGAAGATGTATGAGTTGAGGATCTTCCTAGCTCAAATCTTGGATCAGGATCACCTGTATTTAGATTTTCTGCAGGTCCTGACACATTCTCACAAGATTTGTTAAAGCAGTTGGTAACTAAATCAAGATCAAATAGCCAATCAGGACCAGAACCAGCCACACAGGGTGTGTGTTCATTGAAAGTCACATTGGCTGACTCCTCAACAATTCTAGTTCTGAGATTGTATACTCTATAAGCCTTAGCTTGGGAAGAGTATCCAATGAAATGTCCATCATCTGATTTCTCAGCAAACTTGGCAATTTGATCTTTGGTATTCAAGATGGTGCAGGGACATCCAAATGACCTGAGAAAACCAATGAAAGGTTTCCTCTTGTGCCAAAGTTCATAAGGAGTCTTACCATGTGTCTTAACTACTAAAACTCTGTTTTGCACATAGCAAGCAGTATTAACTGCCTCTGCCCAAAAGGTGATGGGCAGTTTAGAGTCAGACAACATAGTTCTTGCAGCTTCAATAAGTGTCCTGTTTCTCCTCTCAGCAACTCCGTTTTGCTGAGGAGTCCTAGGAGCACTATATTGTCTTGTAATACCTTTTTCATCACAAAATGTATCAAGGATTTGGTTCTTGAATTCAGTTCCTTGATCACATCTTATGGTTTTGACCTTGTGATCACATTGATTCTCAACTTTTAAGATGAAATTCTTCAGAATCTCAGGGGTTTCATCCTTAGTTCTAAGGAAGAAGACCCAAGTGAATCTTGTAAAATCATCTGTGATCACCAAACAGTAAGAGGTCCTTCCTAGACTCATTACACTGGTGGGGCCAAAGAGATCCATATGTAACAAGTGTAGGGGAGTAGTGATGGAGTTCTTTTCCTTAGGCTTGTGAGATACCTTGTGTTGCTTCCCTTTCAGGCATGCAACACAATGATCATCACTTGTAAACTCTTTCTTTGGCATTCCAGTTACCAGATCATGTTTAATTAATTTATTCATGTTCTTAAAGTTTACATGGCACATTCTTTTATGCCATAGGAAAGACTCATCACTATTTGCTTTAGATAGAAAGCATGAAACTTCTCCAGAGGGAGATGTTTCTTGCAAATCCATCTTGTACATGTTCCCTTTCCTAGGGGCTCTGAGCAGGATATGCTCATGAGGAATGACCACTCCAGGCTTGAGAACAATGCACTCATGCTCAGTAAAGAGCATGTTATGACTCTGATCACAAAATTGGGATACACTCAGAAGATTGTACCCAAGCTCCTTAACAAAGTTTACCTTCTCAATGCTGAGCTTACCATTTGTGACCTTGCCCCTTCCAGAAATGTAACCACCTTCATCTCCTCCAAAAGCAACTGGTCCTCCATCAATTCTCTCAAAATTATGGAGTAGAGACCTATTGCCTGTCATGTGCCTGGAACAGCCACTGTCAATTATCCAGACATTCCTGTTTGTCTTGAGCTGTTCCTGCACGAAGAAGATGATTAGTTACATTTGGAAACCCAAGCCTTACTTGTCTTGGGCTCACTAAGTGTACTAGAAGGTAATGCAACAGTAATAGATCCTATGGTTGTACTATGGGGATCTTCAGCTGTTGTTGATGGAGAAACTTCAGTCATTTGGTCTTTCTTAGACTTCCACACCACCTTTGGAGTCTTGGACTTGACCTTCAAAACCTTAGAAGCTTTTGGGACTTCACAAGTTTTGATGACTGAACCTTCGGAAGATTCTACAGTCACTGCAGCAGACTTCAGTGCTTCGGAAGAACTCCTTTCTTCCGAGACCAATTTTACTTCCGAAGGTAATTTTCCATTTACCTTTTCTTTGATTTGGAGCTTCCGAAGGAAACAGACTTTCCTTCCGAGCTTGAGACTTCTTGAAATTCTTTGAAGTCTTTGTATTGGTCATGTGGATAGTACTTTTAGGATTGTATGGGCAATCCTTAGCAATGTGAGAAGTACTTTCACACATGACACATAACATTTTCTTCTTCAAAGGAGTCTCCTTTTGAGAGCAAGACTGGCTTTGGTCACATCCCTTCTCCACCTTCATCTTGGTAGATGCTGAGACAGTTCTTTTGGGCTGTGAACTGTTCTTGGAGTTTGATGGTCCAGGCTGTGCAGCAGTGGTACACAGCAGCTCAGTCTTCTTTCTTGTACTGAGATGATTTGAACAAGAACCAGACTCTTAGCTGAGGAGTCTTGGTTGATGTCTTCAGTCCTTACTACTTTGAAACCTGCAGAGATAAAAACTTGTTTCTGCTTGGCATCAAAAGTAGCCTTGATCCCTTGAGCCTTCTTTGCTTTCCTTTTGCTCTTCCTGATCAAGTTCTTTCTCTTGGACTTGTTCATCACAGTGTATTTCTTATCCTCAGAAGGATAGTGGCCCTTGGAAGAATCCTCTTCTTCACTCTTCTCAGAGGAATTCTTCACTATCACTTCTTCATCCTCCTCACTTATAGGATCTATGAGAGGAAGCTCATCTTCACAAGTTCCACACCTAGGAGATCTTACAGACAAGATTGTGTGTGGAGGAGCTATCTCATTTGATCCCAGTCCCTGTCTATTTTGATAGCACACTTTGTTGTGCAGGGATGAGGATATCATGTTCTTGAAGGTTTTTTCTTCAAGAACACTCTTCTCTGCCTTGGCTTTGCTGATCACAAGCTCAGCCTGGCACTCAGTCAACTTAGTTATGAGATCTTGGATCTGAGTTCTAAAATCTGTATGTTCATGTTTTAGTACTGAAATGGTTTTCTCCAAGTCCTCTATCTTTAACTTGTAATCATTTTCAGACTTTCTAAAATCAGATTTTAATATTTTTAATGACTCAAGATCAGATCTCATCTCTAAATTGTAGGACCTGTATCTATTTACTTTAGCGATGCATTCAGGAGTACAGAGATGTTCCAATACCTTGGCTTCATCATGGTCAGCCATCAGTGCTTGGTTTGGAGAAGCATCTTCCACCTGAAAGCTCCAGTCAAAGCCTCCCTCTTCAACAGCAACAGCAGCATGTTGCTTTGGCTTCTCATTCTGAGGAGCTTTGTCAGTGTAGTTTGGTCTGGGTTGTGTTTGGCCCCCATTTGTTTTAGGTGCCTTACACTCCCTAGCAAAGTGGCCCATAAGGTTACAGTTGTAACACTTAACTTTGCTTTTATCCAGCCCAAACTTTCCACTGGTAGCATTGCTTGGAAACCTTCTTCCTATTCTCTTGTAGAACTTCTTGGCTCTGTGAGTGAGGAGAGCCATCTGCTGAACTATCTCCATGTATTCCAGGTCATCTGGATGGATACAGTCCAGGTCTTCAAGAGTGAAGAGATAATTCCCACAGCTTTCATCAGTAGACACAAAGGCTTGAGAAGAACTTGTCTCTTGGAATGGGCTTCCTTGAGTAAAGTTCTCCCTTGGTGTCTCCGGGAAGGTGATGAAAGGGCCCTTTTGTGAGTTGTCAGGGTAGCATATGAGATGATGTTGGGGTTCTATGCTGTCCCTTTCAACCACATGAAGGGCTGAACCCATTTGATTGTTGGAGTTGCCAGATGAACCTTGCATGTTCATCTCCATCTGGTATCCACTGAGAATCCCATACAACTCTGTCAGAGTAAGAGTTTTAAGGTTCTCAGTCCTCTTGATCACCACACAGTAGTGTGTCCATTGCCTAGGAAGTGAGGACATGAACTTCCTTACAATGTCCCTGTTCTCAAGAGGAACTCCTCCATCCACTAGGGTATCCACAATCTCAACATACCTGAAGTATTGTTGAGTCATGGTTTCACCTGCTTTGAAGGTGAAGTTTTCAAACTGCTGCTTCAGAAGATCCTTCTTGTTCTCCTTGGCTTCAGAGGAGCCTTCATACATCAGCTTCAGTGCATCCCACAGCTGTTTAGCTGTTTTGCACTTCTTAAAGCCTCTGTATACAGAGTTTGGGAGAGCAGTCTGAAGAGCAGTCATGGCCTTCCTATCAATCTCTACTCTTTTTCTATCTTCATCTGAGTAGTTGGCCACATCTTTTGGAATCATACCAGCACCAGTAGCAGAGGGGGTGCTGGGTATGAAAGGTCCATTCTCAATAGATTCCCACATTCTTGAATCAAGAGACCTGATGAAACCTTCCATTCTCATACACCAGGTGTCAAAATCATCAAGAGTGATCAGTGGGGATTTGTTCATGGTTCCAGTCTCCATATCAGTCTTTGAGATGGAAGCCATTTGGAAAGTTTAGTTTTTGTGTGTGTGAGGGATCTTAAGATGGTGAGATCTTATATCAAGAGCCTGGAAAGCTCTGATACCAATTGCAGGACCGTTTAAGGGCTTGAACACAATTACAACACAACAACACAATGAGGAGAACTTAACTTTGATCAAACAGTGAACTGGATTAACCAAGTATGATACTAAGAACACAAGTAAAGTAAAGAGACAGAACAAGAGAGTTTGGGTTTCAAGGAGGCAGTATATTGCTTTCTCAAGTTCTTTTACAAGTGTTACAAAGCATAAAGAAAGATACAAGAACTTGAAATACTTATACTACAACCTACAGCCGGCTATACTTTGAAAGCCAGCTGGATACAATTGACTAGACACTAACAAAATCAATTGTAGGATCAAAAGGCATATCTGCCTTTTGACCTTGTGACTATGACATGCCATAGCTCACATCCTTATACATTACAAAAAGGATAAAGTACATAAAGTAGAAAGTTACAGACTCAAGACCTCAATGTACAGTTACCAAAAGCATGGACCTTTTCACCAACTCATGTAAGTTGGTGACTTTACAGAGATGCAGCGGAAAAGGTGCTTTATGGAACAGTACATCAGATAAAGCATGTATACTAAAAGTCTTCGGAAGAAATCTGTCTTCATAGGTTGAAGCTTCGGAAGACTTTGTCTCTAAGGCTTCGGAAGACTTCATGTTTGGCTTCGGAAGATATTGGTCTTGGCTTCGGAAGATTTTACACTTAGAGTATTTTCTAATGCATTGTGTAAAACTTCCGAAGCATTCTATACTTCAGTACTTAGTGCATGTTGCAGAGACACTTTGGATGTTTTGGGTTGCATCAGACTTAAGGAATCCTTACAACTTTTATGCATGATGTTTGGGAATTATGATGAATGGATGATGTTCGTCATGTTCAGATGAATGTGATGAACTTTATTAGGTATAAAGTTGATGAAATTATGAATGAATTGGATGTGAGATGGATTTTAGGTGTTACTTTTCCGTAAAGAAAACTATATTCATGTAGATCATTGGATATTGTGAATTGGACATGTTCATGATGTTAGGAGCATGTTACCATGCTTGTTAATGATGTCTAATATGGTAGAATGTGTAATTGAGTTGTATGGATGCTTGATGCATTACTTGGGAAATTTAGGTTCTTATGGAATATACATGATATGGATTTATGTTAGGAGATTATGGAACTATGTTTGGGGTTATGATAGATCATGGTGGTGTATGATTTATTAGTTAAAATTGTAATTATGGGTTTCTTGAGATTCATATGATTTGTATGATAACCTATGATGGTATGATGAGCTATATAGAATTTAGGGTTTGTAATGTGACATATGTGAACAACTTGTGTGATAATCATGTGTAATAAGTTGTTATACTTGATCGAAGAAGAATTCAATCAACTTGTCACTATCGGGCCAAACGGGTCAACTAGATCAAATGAGTCTTGTTTTCCAAAACCTTGGGTCAACGTGTTTATTGAGCACTTGGGGTTGTTAAACTTTCTATGTACACATACTTATGTACTTGCGTGTTCAATGTAACCTTTGATGAGTTGTATTCCACTCATTGTTAGCTCTTATTATCGCTCGTTTGCGCATCAGGTGAGTTCAATGCCCCACTTTTACTTACTCTCTTTTTGGGGGGAAAAGCATACTTTGTTTTAAAACGCTTTACTATTATAACATGTGTTTAGTAAGACATAGTGTGTTATACTATAGAATGTCCTTACATTTTCGAATCGTTAATTAAGGAATGTAGTGGGAAATCTTGGTTAGTACTACTAGGTTTGACAAGCTCCACCCGTACAACTGGAGGTCAAGCGCATGCAATATTGCCCTTAATGACTAACAACAACACGACTTGGTATGTTGTGGCGGGAGGCAAACAGACGAACATAGTCAGCTTCGATCGCGAAATCACTATTTTTATTATTAATGAAATTAGACTAGCTATCTATTTCAATGCACATGTTTATATTTTACTAACGCTACAGTTTATGACGCTTACAAACTCTTGAACTCACCAACCATCGTGTTGACACTTTTAGTATGCTTTTCTCGGGTTGTTACTAGCAGCTGCTGTAGGAGCACGCACGAGTCTTGTATACTTTTGTCTTATTGCATACTTACCTACTTTATTTTGGGCGCGTGTTTTGCGCAGTTTACGTTTAGTACTTTGTGTTTGAATTATTTACAAAACGCTTCTGCAAATGTTCTAAAGTTTTAAACTCTGAACTATTTTAATTGTCGCATATAGTGTATTTCTAAGTAACTAATGGTAGGGATCCTAGTTTGTTCACTCGCCTCGTTGTAAAACCCCATACTTGGATTTTGAGGGTGTGACAGACTGGTATCAGAGCCATTGGTTATAAGGAACTAGGTTGCATACACACTAGTCTATAACCGCACACAGTTAGTTAGTTAGTTACTCAATGTTTATCCTCTTACTGTATACTTATTGGCATACACATCACATACACTGTAGTATGTCATCCTCATCATCTTCATCCCCTGTTCGACACGCACCGGGAAAGGAACCCAAGGTTCCTATTATTCCTTCGTTTTCTACGAGTTATGTTTCTAGACCCCCTTTGTTCATTGTTTATGTGTACTTTCTGGACGAGCCGAGGATTGAGCGGGACACGGCTAATCCTAACAATTAGGACTAGTATCGCACTACACTGACTAGAATGCCAGAAAAAGAGAGTGTTCAATTTATGATCCCTACCGTGACTAGAGACACCATATTATACCCCCTACCCTGCACCCCTCGTAGGGCTATCGCTGCTTTGGTGGCCTCACATGATCGACTGTAACGAAGGGTCGAGGAGAAAATTAAAATGTGGGAAGCGCGACAAGAACATGAAAGTAGAGTGTACGAGGAGATGGAAGACTCATGGCTCGATATGAAAGGACGCAAGGATGGTCTGACAGGAGAGATCTAGGCTCTGTGTGGACAAGTTGCTGAGTTGAAGGCTACTCTGAACATGATGCGTGATTAGCTACATGAGGCTATCGTCCGTATACACAACTTGGAAAAACAGCTCAAGCCTCAGGACGCCCCAATGGAGTAGCCTCAGGAGGTACCAGTGGCGGTACCCGAGGAAGACCCAGTAGAAGATCCGGAGGAAGAGCCGGAGGAGGAACTAGAGGAAGAACCCGAAGAAGAGCCTAAGCAGGAACCAGCAGAGATGGAAGAGGATAGTGATGTATTCGAAGTGATAGACTAAGTTCCATATTTATCTGACTTGGACTACATAGTGTTTTTTTAAACCTATATGGGAAGGGTTGTTTCCCATCCAACTGAAAACTTGAAATTTTGACATTGATTGAATATTTTATGAGATTTCTTACAATTTATTTATCATGAGTTATTATTTTAGTTATAAATGTTGTGATTTTGACAAATTCATTATATCTTATTATTTACCATACTTCAATGAGATTATATGTTGGAGGTTACTCATTATTGTATTTGTGAATATAAAGTGAAATATGGACAATCGTGGAAGAGGACGTGGATGTGGCGGCGGTGCTGTAAACATGACCCCGGCCGAATTAGCCACATTAATCAACCAACATGTGCAGGCAGCGATGAACGCTCAAGCTACCCAATTTGGAGGTAAACGATGACCCTAGTCATCAACTAAACAAATATTCCATTGCACGGTTAATCTACTCAATTTGACTAAACCTTCTCAAATATTGAATTCAGGACCGCCAGCATGCACGTACAAGGAGTTCATGGGCTATAAGCCCCACACCTATAGTGGAGTTGAAAGGGCCGTGGGACTTATGGTGGTTTGAGAAGACCGAGTCAGTCTATTCCAAGTGCAACTGTCTAGCGGCGGACCAAGTGAAATACGCCACGAGAACCTTGGAGGGTGGAGCACTCTCGTGGTGAAATGCACAGGTGCAGATGCTTGGACAGGCGATGGAAAATACTCTACCGTGGGACGAGTTCAAAACAATGATATTGGAGGAATATTGTTAGGGACCGTGTACATACGGAGTACTAACTGATTCTGCGTTTATACCGGATCAAATAGTGCGGAATCCTATTTGATTGGCGATCCAATCAGTGAGAATGATAACCCGATCGATATAAGATTGAAACAAACTTTAAGAACGAGTAGGAACCGATCAGGAACGAACTATGAACTTGGACAGGCTATTTGGGACGTTCTGGACAGCTAGGGTTTGTGTGTATTCGCAAGATCTTTTCAAGTGTTATGTTTTTCCACGAATTAGGTGGTATTTATAGGTTAGGGTTTTTCATTCGTACGACTGAACCATTCGCATGGTTCAGTCGTGCGACTGAATCATGCGATTGAGTCATATGCACGACTGAAGTTTCAGTCGTGCGACTGAGTCAATCTTATGTCTCAATTGTACGACTGATCTAGTCTCCTGGTTCAGTCGTGCGACTGGTCCATACATATGATGTATTCATGAGTATGGTCCATAAGTATGGGCCATTAGCATGAATACTCATCCGACTATGTTGAACACATTACTTAATCATCATTGACTAAGAATCATGTACAACACCCTTAAACCTATATAATATGGTCATACATATACATTATACTTTAACACAATAATAATATGAAATAAATAAACATGAATAAACATCAATCACATATTATATTTCATTGAACCAATTCATTACACATGTGTAAGACATGAAAGACTTTTACATTTAAGCTCATAAACTAGGAACATATGCATCTACAAACTCCCCCTTGGTCCTAGTTTACCCTATCGTCTAACATTCTTCACATGTTCGTGGAACTTCTTGTACTTCTCCTCTCTTGTGACTCCTGCATGTATATCAAATGCAAACCAGAGTCTTATGACATGTTGGAACTGGAGAGCTTGTATAATATCCTGAGTGTCATAGAACAGTGGCCACTTGTATAATGTGTAGACATCTTCAGCCGACAAGTTTGTAAGCCACATTGGGTCAAATACCCGGATAGTATCAATCTTTCTATCTCTATTCAATACTATGACAGCTTCGCCCGTCCTCCAATCATGATACCACCATTTGAAGTGTGGAGTGAAGTCCTGAGGCATTTCTCGTAAGGGAATCTTGGACATTATGCGCGGGGGACTCCACTTCAGCATCACTTTAGGTCTTCCAGATATGGGATCCACTTCAGACTTATGAATGAACATCTTAGGTTGTTGAGGTCTGATGTTTACCCACCTGGTGTGGTATTCTTTCTTCAACGCAACCTCAAACCATCCTGACATCTTCCTTGGATTAGCATACAGAAGATCTAAACATGCCAGACGGTTGAGCTCAAAACCAGGAAGAGTCTTCAGATCATGAGGATATCTGAAGTACTCGATTCCTTTCTCCCTATTTACAGCATAAACATCCAAGTCTTCAAAATATGCCCATGCTATAATCTTGCCTGACACTTTCTGATGTCTTTTGACTTTGTAGAGCTTTGTGTAGGCGTTCTGCTTTGGTGGCACGCGTTGGGCTTTCATCTCTGCAAAACAAGCTGCCCATTCAGCTTTCTTTATGTCGACATTAGCGTCCGAAGCATAGGCTGAGCTTTCTTCTTTCTCCTTTTCTGTCTCCACTTCATCCAGCTTCTCAAATGTAGCACTGCCAAAAGTATCACCCAAGTTGGATATAACATTACCTTCGTGGTCAGTGTACTCTGGATAATGTTCAGAAGTGACGTCCTCGATCTCAATTTCATCAACATTGTTCAGCTCATCATCACTAGCCATATCAACTTTTGGAGCATCTTTTACCAGCTCATCAGGATTCAGCCGGAATATTTCAGCAAGCTGTTCATCTGTTAAGTCATGTATGATCTCTCCCTCTTCTGGAGTGTAGCTCACAGATCTCCTGACTATCCCTTGCAAGTCAAGAATCATGGTTAATTGAGACTTGACCTGCTGAAGGGGTTGGACATCATACTCATCTGCCTGTTAAGCTTCATCTGTTTGATTAAACATTAATCATATCACACATAAGTCATCATATAAAGCATTTAAACATAAACACACATAGATGATGGTTAATTACATTAATGTAATATATAATTCAAGTACAAAAGTTTTTAAATACAAAAACATCTAATCATTACTTTTGTCTTGAATAGTGGGTTCTTCAACTGGAGGAGCGGAGGACGAGGCTCCTTGATCTTGGTTTCGCTTAGTACGCCTTTCCTGAGCTTGAGGATTTGAGGCTGACGTAGGTGCATCACCTTCCTGATCGTCATCATCCTCTTTATCTTTATCGCTCAGTCTTCCTTCATCACCATCTTCCTCAGAATCATCTTCATCCTCATCATCATCATCATCACCATCAGATGTGGCAGTCATGAAGGGCTCAGTATCTGAATCACTGTCATCATGACGCCATTTCTTGCGAGCAGGCGCCATGTAATCATCCTGGCCAAGTGCCCAAACAGTCTCCTAACAGGGGGCTTCACCTGCTTCCCCTGTATACTTTCATCCTGTCTAAGGTGGTATCATCCATCACCTCAAGTACCACTGCATCATCTCTCTCCTTTGGCAACATAGGAAGCTTCTCATCTATGATCATCTGTAAGAAGCGTGGATACATACAGAAGCCTTCCTTGCCTTTAGCCTCAAGGTTCTTGATCAGATAGGAGAAGATCATGCAAGAGAAACTGAACTGGTGGTTCAATACCAGTGCAACGTATTCATTCTGGATTTGGTCGGAGAGCTCGTCAAATTCTCCACGCCTGGAGGCTATACACTTCAGGTTCACATGTGCCAAGTATTTGAATTGCGGGCACATGTTACTCTTGTTCAGTAAACCGGTATTCATTCTGGATTTGGTCGGAGAGCTCGTCAAATCCCCGGACTGTGAGGGGATGTAGCTTAGTTGGGTGGGCTCCGTCCTCACCCAGACCTAAGACCCGTCTCAAGTCATCCTCGGTAATCTCCATCTCTTGTCCAAATATGGAGCTCTGTATACAGTGTGGCTCAACGGACCGGTCAACCCTGGCGTTTTCCCAGAATGCCTGCTGTATGGATCTGTAAGGTGTGCATGGTGTCGAAATAGCTTTGAAGATCCTCGATCTCCTAAGAAATGCAATAATCCCAACAAACTCAGAAGCATTGTGAGTGGTGGCATCCAAGTGAGCACAGATGTTGTGCTTTGTGGTCATGGTCCATCCATCACCCATGTTTCTGTAACACAATAAACATATACATTAGAGATGTGCATAAAAGAAGACAGTAGAAACTTAAACTGTTTTGATCAAACTGGCTCAGTCGTACGACTGAACCATACGATTGAGCCTGCGGCTGAGTTCAGTCGTGCGATTAAGCATACGACTGAGTTCAGTCGTGCGATTGAGCCTGCGATTGAATCAGTCGTGTGACTTAACCCATGCGCATGATTCATACGTGCGATTGAATCGTGCGTCTGGCTCAATCGTGCGACTGAAGTTCATTAGCATGTCCATTCGCATCCCACACTGTTGAACACTCCAACCTTGAATCTTGGTCAAAACTTGATGTTAGACGTCGTGTTTAGACTCATTAGGTTCGCAGAGACTCTAAATAGCACTTAATATCCTTTAAATTAACTTTAATGTCCATTTAAGTGGTCTATTTTAGGGTTTAACTGATTTCTTGATTTTAGTCAATTTGGTCATTTAGGGTTTGATTTCACCGGTCATTTTGATCGATTTCAGTCCCACAATACCTGTAGATGAACAATAGATCGGTTAGTAACACAATCGACAAGAAATCAAGGTGAGATGAAATTTTGGCAGGGTGTCTACGTATGAGCAGGTTTTTGAACGATTTGAGGGGCGGTGAGAAATGCGACCGACTCACCCCTCTTTTATACTGTCTTAATGTTCAATCGTACGAGTAGACCCATACGCATGTTCCAGTCGTGCAATTGAGCCCATACTCATGCTTCAGCCGTGCGACTGGGGTTCAGTCGTGCGAGTGCTCATACTCCTTCATCCAGTCGTACGAATGGTTCATTCTGGTGATCCATTCGTATGGATGTTCCATACTCATGGTCCAATCGTATGATTGCCCCATACTCATGGTCCAATCATGCGATTAGCTCATACTTATGGTCCAATCGTGCGATTGGCTCATACTTATGGTTCAATAGTGCGATTGGCTCATACTTATGAGTTTGACCTCAGACACTTTCACACACTTAAAGTTTTACCTTTTGATATAACATTATGCACAATGATCATTTCAGACATGACCTTTTAATTTGACACACATTTGATCACCTCAGACGTGATCCTTTTAATTTAAAACCATTTGACCACCTCCAACGTGATCCTTTTAATTTGAAAACCTTTGATCACCTCAAACGTGATCCTTTTAATTTGAAACTGATTGGTCACCTCAGACGTAAGCCCTTTTAGTGAGTGATCCACAGAATTCATCTAGTTGTATAGTTCGACTTTTACCTAACGAAAAAACTAGAAAAATAGAAAAACAACTTGAAATCAAAGACAGAACAAGACATATTTTTGGGTTTTTGATTAGAGATGGATTGAAATCTTTTAGAAAACCGTCTAGCAGATTTTTCTTCCTGAACAGCACAACATCAAGTTAATTTGATCATTTCTGGAACGATTCATTATGGAATCATACAGGTATATCAGAATCATTTGGAACATTTTAATAAAACATTTTGATGCTAGATACTTGTTTTGACCGAGAGTCAATAGCAATTTTAGGAAATCATACTAGAGCTATAAGATGCACACAATGATTTTGACTGTCAAGAATTTTAGCCACGATGATTGTCAGCATATTTTTCCTTTTAAATCTATACACAGATTTTTGACTCACTTTGGTGATGAGTTAGGTTTGATTATTTTAACAAGCTTTTGTGGATCCCACACTTATATGGTAATCAACATTCCTCAGGAGATTTTTAGCGGTCTACGGGTACTTGACAAGAAGAAACTATTCTAAGAGCTTTCAAAGAGATGCCAAGCCTCAGGTCAGTGTCATCGCATAGCAGAGAGGCGCAAACAACAATGAATTTTAGAATATTTAGGTTATGCTTATCCTCAGGTCAGTGCCATCGCACAGCAGAGAGGCACAAAACCTATCTTCTTGTGAGAGCTTTTTTTCTTTTCTTTTTGCACGTAACGCACCAACAACATTAGTCATTAGCTTGATTGCGCTTAACATTTTTTTCATGTGCTTCGCTCATTTTTATGGTCATCCGCACACATTTGTGGCGTTTATTTTGCTCGTCACCCCTTATTGGAAATTTGTTGATTGTGTTAACCAGGGATAAGATGGGAACCCACAGCAGGTTAAACAATTTAGTTTGAATTTAAGTCACTAATGAGGTCTACTCATCTATTGTGTTGAATCTACCGACACATCATACATTGGACTAGCAACTTGTAGGTCTACTTTCTCTATGTTACCTCAGTAGCAGACTAGTTTTACTATCATTTTTCTTTTATTTTGCTTAGACTTCTTAGATTTATACTTTGAACTTTGCATCTTAATCATTTAGGTGCTTTTGAGGTCCCACACAATTTGTTCCCTGTGTACTTTCATTTTCCATAAGCGTTGAATTAGAATCACAGATTTAATTTTATTTCTTTTAGCTAAGCTGCTCTCCTCCCTCGTTTTCTTTTTTTTAAGTAATTAAATATTGCACGAATTAAATACTAAACTAACATATTCTTCCCCAAAAATTCTAAAATCGAAAATCTTTTTGTGTTTTTGGATTTTAATAGACAGGAAAATAAAATAAAATAAAAAGAAACAAAAAACAAGTCGGACTACGTACTTTCTTCTTCTAGAATCACATCACTTTTCTTTTTCACGCCATTTACCTCTAAAAGATATAAAAACCGGGGTTTATCAAATGCTTTTGTGTAGAGGTCGGTGCGTTGAAAATCCGTATAATTAACAACATCGTTAATTGTTTTTTCAAAACAGTCACGTATAAGGTGATAGTAATACCGATGTGTTTATTTTAGGATGTTGGACCGGATTTTTGGTGACAGCAATAGCAGCAGAATTATCAACAAAAATAGGGGTGTTAAAAAATTGCAAACCGTAGTCGCGCATTTGTTGTTGAATCCAAATGATTTGTGAACAGCAACTTGCAGCAGCAACATATTCAGCTTCACAAGTTGACAGAGCAACTGATGTCTGCTTCTTACACTGCCAGGTGACTAACCGTCTACCAAAGAACTGACATCCCGCAGATGTTGACTTGTAATTAATCTTGCAACCACCATAGTCCGAGTCACTATACACTGTAAGCTCAAAGTCATCATCATGAGGATACCACAACCCGAGTGTTGGAGTACCCTTCAGATAACGAAAGATTCGTTTAACTCCGATGAGATGATTCACTTTTGGTTTTGCCTAATATCTGGAACAAAGACATGTTACGTACATAATATCAGGACGAGAGGCTGTGAGGTACATTAGGGATCCGATCATTCCTCTGTACAATGTAGCATCAACTAGATCACCATTTTCGTGGGGTGCCACATCATGGTTAGTGGCAAGTGGAGTTCCAGCAACTGAAACATTTTCCATGTCAAACCGACTGAGCATATCACCTACATATTTTGTCTAATGCAGGAAGATTCCTTTGGGTGTCTGATCCACCTGTAGTCCAAGGAAGAACTTCATCCCCCCATAACACTCATCTCAAACTCTGCTTTCATTACAGACTCAAATTCTTTACATAATTCTTCATTCCTAGAACCAAAGATTATGTCATCCATATATATCTGTACCAGCAGTAAATCACCATCTTTTTCTTTGATGAATAACGTACAGTCAATAACTCCTCTGCGAAAACCATGTTTCACTAGATGAGTTGAGAGTTTCTCATACCAGGCTCTAGGGGCTTGATGGAGCCCGTAGGGAGCCTTGTCCAGTTTGTAAACTCTATTCTGATGATAAGGATCCTCGAATCCTTCGGGTTGACTGACGTAGACTGACTCACGGATTTCACCATGAAGGAATGCACTTTTTACATCTAGTTGATATACTTTAATCTTCATGTAGGATGCATAGGCTAGAAAGATACAGATTGCTTCCATCCGAGCCACAGGTGCAAACACTTTATTGTAGTCAATGCCTTCGACTTATCTGAATCCTTGAACCACAAGCTGAGCCTTATTCCGAATTATGACCCCTTGGTCATCTTTCTTGCACTTCAAGACCCATTTCGTGCCGATCACCTTAGCACCTTTTCGTCTGTCCACAAGGGTCCATACTCCTAGCTTCTTGAACTGTAGGAGTTCTTCTTGCATTGCACTGACCCATGCCTCATTGTTTAGCGCTTTACTCACATATTTTGGCTCAAATTGAGACACAAAACATCGATATGCACCATCGTGAAGATATCCTTTTTCCATGACTGAGGCATAATCAGGCAAGTATAGCTGATTTCTTGTTTGTACTCTTGATCGAACATCTCCAATGACGTTGTCCAAGGGATGATAAACATTAATCCGGGATCCAGGAGTGGTGGGAACAACTACCTCATTATCCAGATTGTGAAAACCAGGTTCAGTATCTGAAGCGGTTGGAGTATGAGGTTTCGAAGTGTCAGAGGCAACAGGATGTGATGCTTGTGTACTTTCATTAGTGGGAACGTGTTCCTCCTGTTCCACATTTGCAGTCTCAACTGCTTCATCATCAGAGGAAGACTCACTTACTTCGAGCTCTCCCCCTAAATGGCTAGAAGTATCATCTAATGGAGATATTGATGTTGAGTCTGGTAGTGGAGCGTTCAGAACATCGTACATCATCCTAGGAGAAAGCTCATCATCAGTATACGAAGGCGGTAGATTGAAGAAATTGAAGAATCCATCATAGTCAAAGAAGAATGAGGCTCCTTTTCCAGCAGGGGGTGGTGTATCTTTGAACATCAACATTGCACCACACTTCTACCTGACCCGTTGAGTTGTTATAAACTCTCTTGTTTGGTATGCATGCACGGTGCGCCAAACGGTTCTAGATACTCCAGGTTGGGTTTACGTTGCTGGAGCAATTCATAACATGTTTTCCTATGTCGTGACCACTAAGACTCGATTGAGCGTGTAACAAGCATTAGCCTCTACCTCATTCCAGAATTGAATAGGCAGTTACGAGTCAGCTAGCATTGTCCTGGCAGTCTCTATCAGGCTCTGATTTTTCCTTTCAGCAACGCCATTCATATGTGGAGTGTAGGCAGAGGTAAATTGATGAACGATTCCTCTCTCTCTACAGTATGCCTCCATCCACTGATTCTTGAACTCTGTGCCGTTGTCTGATCGAATCTGCCTTACTTTCAGCTTGTAGAGTGATTCCAAAGTAGTAACTAGATGTTTGAATGATTCAAAAGTTTCTGATTTGGCTTTCAGAAACATCACCCAAGAAAATCTTGAGTAATCATCCGTTACTACAAAGCAATACAGATCTCCAGCAATGCTCTTTGTACTGACAGGACCAAACAGATTCATGTGTAGAAGCGCAAGAGGAAGATCAATTGAATGAACTTTCTTTGACTTGTGAGACTTCTTGGTCTGTTTCCCTTTCTTACATGCTACACAAAAATCCGGGAGTTGGAAGTTCTTGACAGTTACTCCGTTTACTAAATCATTTTGAACTAAATGATTCATCTTCCTTGGATTAATGTGTCCCATTCTCCTATGCCAGGAGATTGAATCCCTATCAGTTTCCTTTGATAGGAAGCATTGAACAGTGTGATCAGTTGTGGAGGCTTTTGATAGATCCAAGACGTACAAGTCGTTATATCTTGAAGCTGACATAAGAACTTTATCCTCCTCAATCACATAGTCCTTCTTCAACATGTAGCACTTCTTGTTGTCAAATACAACTTTAAATTCTTTATCACAGATCTGGGAGACTGAAAGTAAGTTGTTATGTAGTTGTTGAACATAGATGACCTTATCAAACTTCATTTTCTCGTTTCCCACTTCGCCTTGAGCGGTGATGTAACCTCCTTTATTCCCAGCAAATGAAACATTTCCCCCTTTAATTTGTTTGATGTTGAAAAGGAGAGACAAATTTCCTGTCATGTGCCTAGATGCCCTACTATCAATAATCCAGGTATTAGTGATAGCGCTGTAGCGGACACCCTGCACATACAAAGGAAATGATTAGTTCAGGTTTGGGACCCAAGCCTTAACTGGCTTGGGTGACCTGGAGGAATCACACATCATAAACTCAACCCATTGTCCTTTAGAGGTTGAGGACATATCTTTCTTCTTATCGTTCTCACTATCAGACCCTATACTTGATTTTTCTTTCCATAAGCCAGTCTTATGTAAGGCCTGTTTGTGGTAAACAGACACCTGACTTATGGTTTGAACTTTAGGTTCACTAACACTCTTAGGTGGAGTGTTAGATCTTGCTTTAGAAGAACTTGGTTTTGTATCATAAAGTTCAATTTTCCTTCTGGGTGTCTAATAGTAAAGGCAATTAGTAGAGATATGTCCTCGTTTTCCACAACTGTAGCAAGATCTTGCTTCTACAGATTGGAGAGAACTTTTGTGTGATGTTGAGTTTAGTGAAGGTGTGAGATGTTTCTGGTTTGGTTTTGTCACTACTCTTTTAGATGTTTCATCCTTATTAACACACTGAATTGTTTTAACATTTTGAACATCTTTAACTTTCATCTTATTTGGACTTTGATGATTAACACGTTTGTGGTTAACTGGTTTAGTCATTTTGGGTTCTGAAAAAGATGTTTGAGACCCTGACCTTACATTAACCCTGTTAATTTCATCATCCAAATTCTCAACAGGCATCTTGCCTTTTGCTTTAAAAGTAGACTCCTTCTATTTAGTGTTAGATTTCACAGTCTTACTCGTGGAATCAGGATCACTAACTAGAGGAGTAGACACCACATGATCCTTTACTGGGTTGTTATTAATAGGTCTACATTTTGTATTCAAAAGGATCTCATGTGGTGGTGGCACGACCTTGTAACCCAAAACTTCCCCATTGTTTCGTTCTTTCACTAAGTTTTGAACTATGTGAGAAAAACTAGCCCAACTATGCATTTTTTGTTTTAATAAATTAACCTCGACTTCCAAAACTGCTTTCTCCTTTTTGGTTTCTTCTAATGAATTTAAGTAAAACTTTATATCATTAGATTGATTTAAGGCAACAACCTCGGTTTCCCTTAGTTGTTTACCCAAAAGTTCTATATTTTCTTTAAAACTGCACTCATTTTGTTTTAATATACGATTAGCTTCAGTGCAAAGTTGTAAGTCATTTACTAAGTTATCATCACCTAGCAAATTTTAGATCAATGCTTTCCCTAAACTTTTCACATTCAGAACAATCATGTTTATTAAATAATTGATCTAAGGAACTTACCTGTGAGGAGTCAGTGGAATCAGCCATCAATGAAGAGGGTTGACTCTTCGGTTGTTGGAGTTTCTGAACTTTTTGCTCTGAGCTCTTCCTCAACCAAGTGATTTACCACATTCGCAGCTTCTTCGGTATCCGACATCGCTTGCTCAGCTGCACTCTCACCTTCACTAGCAGACCCATCATCTACTGCTTCGACAAAAGCAATATTTGATTCTCCAGGAGAAACAAATCGGAAGGACCAGTCTTGTCCTTCATCACCTTGAGCAGTTAGTGCCTTAGTCTCTTTACTTGAGGAACTAGTTCCAACCATGTCTTTGTCTTAACGGTTGAAAGTAGGAAATGGGTTACCATTTCCCGTCTTCTTGGGCTTCACACATTCACGTTTAAAATGCCCCTTTTCACCACAGTTGAAGCAGGTGACCTTGGTTTTGTCGAAACCAAAAGTCGTATCTTTCGTGGCTACTAGATTCTGCCCCATCTTCTTGACAAACTTTTTAGCTCGTCTAACTGCACTTGCTAGAGCCCACATGATATGCATTCTTTCCAGCTCGTTCTCGTCAACCTGCTCGTAGTCTTCATCTGCAAGATGACAATTTCCGATCTTCCCAGCAACTAAGCCATCATACGATTGGACCACTGCTGCTAGAAGATCCATATTTTCCTTTGCAACTTCCACTGTGATATTATCGAGATTCTCGGTCTTTAACTTCGTTGTATTAGCTTCAAGCACTATGTATTGAGTTGACGCTGACCCAGACGTTTCTGGTCCTGAAGCAGTGGTTTGGGAAGGAGCCGCGAACTGGGACACAAACGTTGTTTGTAGTGGTGCTCCTAACCAGTTGGAGTGGGAACTGAGTTATATAGTGAAGGATTCTGAACGTAAGATCCTTTCTTTGACTTGTACTTCATCCTCAGTTCCTCCTCCCTTAACTTCAAAATGAAGTCATTTATGTCCAACGTAGCAAGTATGTCGTTTTGTCTCAAGTTGGACACAAATGAATCCCATATCTCAGGCAAACCATCTGCAAAGCTTGAAACTTTATCTTCCATAGACGTCGTTACACCATAAGTGTGTAGCTCACTCATCAGATGGTAGAACCTGTCAATGAAGTCATCTAAGCTCTCCTTTCCTATAGAAGAGAAGTTATCGAACTCCTTCTTGAGAGCCTTTTCCTTTAGTGCCTTTAATGTCGCATTCACTTCGTATCTCTTCTCCAATGCATCCCACAACCTTTGGTCTGCTTGTTCTCAGAAAATTGGTGAAAGATGTCTTTCGGTATTGACCGAGTCAACAGGGCATAAACTTTCTTCTCAGCATTGTAGAGAATCTTCTGAGCTTCACTCATTCCTCCCAATGTTAACTTGACTCCATTAGCACTGACTGGTATTGTATAGCCAGTCTCGATGGATGTCCAAAGATTTGGATCAACTCCATTTAAGTAAATCTCAAACCGCTGTTTCCACTGAGGATAATCATCTAACGTTATCAGCTTCGGCGGTTTAATGTGATATCCAACCTCATTTTCCAGAAGCAGAAGGTTCTGGATGCGTGACTCCTTCCCGACAGTAAACGCTGAAAACTGATCTTCCATTTGTATGAACTTTGTACTTTGAGAACATGACAACTTCAATCATGCGAGTGAACAATACGTATGGATCACTCGTGTGAATGAAGAGTGCGAATGAATTCAATCGTGCGATTGGATTCAGTCGTGCGTATGGACAAGGCGAATGGACTCAAACGACTGAAGTGGTTCGGTCGTGCGAATGAAGGATACGACTGAGTTCAGTCGTGCGGATAGAGTGTGCGAATGAGTTCAATCGTACGAATGAGCTATTCGTGCGACTGAAGGATGTTGTGTTTGGAAAAATCGAATTTTTGACACTTAGACATGTATTACGATTTACCCAGAAACCCTAATTTGCCGTATGACGAAAAACTTCAACTTTAATGCCTGGAAATGACGAAAAACACCTGTAGACTCAAAAAGATGACTCTTTTGAGTTAAAACGTGAGTTTTGACACAATTCTAATTGAATCAAACGCAAAATCAAGAGCCAAAGCTCTGGTACCACTTGTTAGGGACCGTGTACGTACAGAGTACTAACTGATTCTGCGTTTATACTGGATCAAATAGTGCGGAATCATATTTGATTGGCAATCCAATCAGTGAAACGATAACCCGATCAATATAAGATTGAAACAAACGTTAAGAACGAGTAGGAATCGATCAGGAACGAACTATGAACTTGGACAGGCTGTTTGAGACGTTCTGGACGGCTAGGGTTTGTGTGTATTCGCAAGATCTCTTCAAGTGTTATGTTTTTCCACGAATTAGGTAGCATTTATAGGTTAGGGTTTTTCATTCGGACGACTGAACCATTTGCATGGTTCGGTCGTGCGACTGAATCATGCGATTGAGTCATACGCACGACTGAAGGTTCAGTCGTACGACTGAGTCAATCTTATGTCTCAATCGTACGACTGATCCAGTCTCCTGGTTCAGTCGTTATCAGTCATGCGAATTGTCCATACATATGATGTATTCATGCGTATGGTCCATAAGTATGGGCCATTAGCATGAATACTCATCCGACTATGTTGAACACATTACTTAATCATCATTGACTAAGAATCATGTACAACACCCTCAAACCTATATAATATGGTCATACACATACATTATACTTTAACACAATAATAATATGAAATAAATAAACATGAATAAACATCAATCACATATTATATTTCATTGAACCAATTCATTACACATGTATAAGACATGAAAGACTTTTACATTTAAGCTCATAAACTAGGAACATATGCATCTACAAATATTGTCCTTGCGATGAATTCCAAAAGCCGGAGGCTGAGTTATATCAGTTGAAGATGGAAGGATCTGAGATTGAGGCTTACACTACGAGGTCTCACGAGTTACCGACACTTTGCCCTAGCATGATCAACCCGCCGATCAAGCAAATTGAGCTCTATCTACGTAGTTGGTGCCAGAGATAAAAAGTATGATGACTGCTTGAACCCCCTACCATCCAGTAGGCTATCTGACTAGCTTACAAGATTTCAGACCAAGCGATGGAACAAGGCAAACTACCCAAACGGGGTGATGTGGCAAGCATGCGCGACAACAAGCACAAGTTGGATACTCAGGCAGCAAGAGCCCATCGTCTAACAATCAGCCCCAGTAGCATCAGCAACAGTAACAGCAACAACAAAGAAGGTTTAACAACAATCGTAGTTTTAACCAATCATCTTCCTCAGCTCAATGACAAAGTGGATATGTGGGAAAGTATCCCAAGTGCAGCCGATGCAACTACCATCACACTGGTAGGTGCGACATCTTTCGATGCCAGCATTGTAGGAAGGCTAGAAACGCGGCAAAGTATTATCATGATGAGTTGATGAAGAAGCCCCAACAGTCCCAAGAAACACCAAAAGGTTGTTTTGAATGTGGAAAGCAAGGACATTACAAGAGCAATTGTCCTCAATTGAAGAAAAAAAATGGGAATGGCACTGGGAATGGTGGCAACAACAACAATGGTGGCAACGACGACAACAATGGTGGTAACAATGGAGGAGCCAAAGGGAGAGCTTTCATCATGGGTATAGGTGAGGCTCTAGCTGATAGGAATTTTATGTCTACTAAGTTTAGTAGTCTCTTAAGTGATATGCCTTTTACATTGGAATATAAATATACCGTAGAATTAGCTGATGGTAAGCAGATCTACGTTACACACCTCCTTAAAGGTTGCAAGATAGAAGTTGTTGGTCATACATTCGATATCGATCTTATGCCTGTTACCCTAGGAAGTTTCGATGTGGTCGTGGGCATGGATTGGCTGTCCGAGAAGCAGGCGGAAGTTATTTGTCATGAAAAGGTCATTCACATTCCTCTCATGGGTGTAGAGATTCTCTCGGTTAAGGGTGAGAAGAACGATGCAGTGATAGGCAGCATATCTTTCATGAAAGCGCAAAAGTGGCTACGCAAGGGTCACTTAGCCATATTAGCCCTTGTAACTGACAAGCAACAAGAGGAAAAGAAGATAGAGATTATTCCGGTGGTATGTGACTTTCAAGAGGTGTTTCCAGAGGATCTGCCTAGACTGCCACCTCATCATCTAGTTAAGTTTCAGATCAATTTGACTCCCGAAGCAGCTCCAATTGCGATAGCACCTTACCGGTTAGCATTGAACGAACTGTAGGAACTATCGGCACAATTTCAAGAGTTGTTGGATAAAGGGTTTATTCGACCGAGCTCATACTAAGGGAAGCAACTGTTCTCTTTGTTAAGAAGAATGATGGCATATTTCGAAGATGCATCAATTATAGAGAATTGAACAAAGTTACAATCAAGAATCGATACCCTTTACCTCGCATAGATGATTTGTTTGATCAACTTCAAGGATCAAGCTATTATTCTATGATTGATTTGAGGTCAGACTATCATCAACTGAGAGTTCAAGAGGAAGACATCGCGAAGACCGCATTCCATACGCATTATGGTCATTATGAGTTCTTGGTCATGCCATTTGGGTTGACTAACGCACCAGCATTATTCATGGATCTCATGAATTAGGTGTGCAAATCCTACCTCATTTAGTTTGTTGTTGTCTTTATCGATGACATATTGATATATTCTAGGACCAAGGAGGAACATGAGGAGCACCTACGTCCAATCTTGGAATTACTTAGAAAGGAACAATTGTACGCCAAGTTTTCCAAGTGTGATTTCTGGATTTGCGAAGTGCAATTTTTGGGTCACATTGTTAATGAAAAGGGAATACATGTGGATCCTGCAAAGATTGAGGTGATAAAAAATTGGTCGATTCCTAAGACGCCTAGTGAGATACGGCAATTTCTTGGATTGGGAGGATATTATCGGCGTTTCATTGAAGGATTTTCTAAGATCACTCAACCTCTCATAATGATGCTTCAACTTAAGTAACTAATGACTGGGATCCTGATTTGTTTACTCATCTCGCGGTAGAACCCCGCACGTGAATTTTGAGGGTGTGATAGATACCGAGCGTTTGATGTAACAAAGCCGATTTCATGTTTGTTCACCATAGGTTTCACCTTTTTCTCCTTTGAAACCAATCCAAACTTGATCTAAACTTTTAGATCTTTAACCTCCAGATTTAACGTCTTAAACGAATAATCGCGGAATGAAAATACATGTATCAAGATCAACACCTTGCTCTAATACCAAATGAACCTCATCACAATCGGTTCCACATATTAGTGCACTTGAAAATCAAATTACGACGGATGTGTGTGTGTGTGTGTCATATCAATGAACTTCAAACAAACTCAATCGAACATTATTAATCAAATAATTACAACACCAAAGGAGTTATATTGTTTAAGGTCAATCCACCCGAGGTGAGCTCCCCTTGGGTGGCCTATCACACAACTATTTGCTCTCTTACCCTCATAGCACTTTCACAAAATAAAACAAAAATAATAAAATACAAAGAAAAACATCTATATATATACTATGTAGATGTTCTCGCCTGGCGACTTTAAGTTTTCGCGTGACAAGATCTTTAACCATCATCTTGGAGTTCTCGCATCCTTGTATTTCTTGTATGATTTGAGTTTTAGCTTTTCACTTGATATTGTAATCCATAAAGGTCATGTCCTTACAAGAAACTATTGTAATTTCAAGTCATCATAACTTAACTTAAATAGTTAACCTTAGATTAGTAATATCACTGATTATTATTTCTCCTAATACAACTATTTGAGCATAACAAGCCCAAGAAACATTTTTGTACACAAATTTAACAAGTTTTTGCTCTTACTAGCCATACGGTCTTACATTGTTTCTCAAGATGCTTAGGACTAACATACCAATCCTGTTTTAAAAGCTCCATCGATCGAACTTGCCTCCTGTGTTAGAATATATTCTAAAAAAAGAAAATATTTACTATATAGTATGTATGCTCTTTGCTATATCTTTTCTTATTGTGTGCATATTAGCATCTTTTATTCTTATATGGCCTTTAGCAACTTTTGCTATTTTCCTCTTTGATTAAATTTTCATATTCCTTTGTGTTTCTTTCTTTTTGATATATATATATATATATATATATATATATATATATATATATATATATATATATATATATATATATATATGAGAATCAGCGAATCAGAGAATGACTAACTTCAGTATAACAAGATTGTAACTCTCATTCTGTTTTAGCATGTAATCAGTATTACCACAAAATCCTGATATGTTACCCAATTCGGTCGTAGATGATTTAGTTCCAAAAAATCCCAATCCATGTTGCTTTTCAGTCTTGACAACAGAGCCTATCAACATATCAAATCAAATCCAAGTTGGTTCCATTTTATGGTTAGTCTGCTATAATTCAAAATCGAGGAAAATACTATCATTCCTATTTATACGGAAAATTTATTGTTTTGAAAATATATCAAACCGAATATCTTTTTGTTAATCCTTTCAAGTTTAACTAACTCCCCCCTAAAATAAAAAAAAATTGTTTTTATTCTGTTAATATTGCCCCCTATAATTGTGATTATCTTCAGAAAATAAAAATTTTAACCTAAACAAAGAAATAATAAAAAGTTTGTTGAAAATTCTTGTGTAGTAATCCAGAGTTATCATCCCTAAAGATTGAACTAAGTAGTCAAACCGAGAATAATTAAACGCTTTGGTGAATAGATATGTAATGTTTCATCAGATGACACTTGTTAAGGTGAATAATCTTTCTATTAAAACAATCATGGAAATGCATGCGAATGTCGATGTGTTTCGCCTTAGGGTGTTGTATAGGATTCTTCACAATATCTAGAATTCCTTTGTTATCATAACAAATAGTTATATCATAAAGATTTAAGCCATAATTAGGAAAATGTTATTGAATCCAGACAATATAAGAACAACAATTGACGCGGCATCATACTCTGCTTTGACGGTTGATGTTGACATTTCGTTCTGCTTCTTGCACTGCCACGAAATCAAAAAATTACCAAGAAATTGACATTCACCAGTAGTTGATTTCCTATCTAGATTACACCCACCATAATCATAAACAATACAAGCAAACATATTAAATTCAGAATTCTTATGATACCAAAATCCAAGTTGTGGTGGCCTTTGAGATACTTGAAAATTTGTTTTACAACTTTCATATGTGACCGCTTGGGATTACTTTCACAACAAGTACACTGGAAAAACTGGACATGATATCCGGCCGACTTGTAGTCAGATACATCATAGATCGAATCATTAACCGATACATATGTTTATCAATATGTTCACTTGTGAAATCTAAAGTTAAAGTAGGATGAGAAGACATAGGAGTGAGAGCAACTGTGAATCCTAATAATTCTATTTATCCAGTATGCTTTCAACATACTTTTCTTGAATTATTAGAATACCATCTTTACTTTGTTTCACTTAGATACCGAAGAAAAATGATATTTCACCAAAGAAACTAATTTCGAATTCCTTGGAAATCACTAGTTCGTACTCTTTGCACATGCCGTCATTTATACACCAAAAGATAATTCATCGACATATATCTGAACAAGAATAATATTGTTACCCAGTTTTTGTACGAACAAAGTCTGATCAATGCCTCCTCGTGTATACTTAATTTCAAGAAAATGCTCTGTGAGAGTGGCAAAACCAAGCACAAGTTGCCTGATGAAAACCATAAAGAGCTTTATCTAACTTGTATACATAATTCGGATAATATAGGTCTTCAAAATCTGGTGGTTTATAAAAGATAATTTTTAATTTGGCAATGCCATTTAGAAAAACATTATTTACATCCATTTAGTAGACTTTAAAATTCATGAATGAAGCCTACCCAAGGAAAATACGAATAGCCTGAAGTCTAGATATAGTAGCATAGACTTTTTCAAAATCTAGTCCTTCAACTTAATGAAATTCTTGTACAACCAGCTGTGCATTATTTCGAACAATCAAACCCTTTTCACCTATTTTGTTGCGGTAAATTCACTTTTTTTTAATTGGAAGCTACTTGCGATAGCTCAACAAGATGTCATACATTTTGGTTTCTTAAGTTTCATCAACTCGTCTTGCATTGCCTTAGTCCATCCGTTTTATTTTAATGTCATTTCAACATTCTTTGAAACAGTCTAAGACATGAAACAAGCATATACAAATGTGTTGATTGGCCCTAATTGCCTTCTAGTGCATACACCTTTGCATAATGGACCAATAATTGTGACAATTGGATGATTTTTGTGAGTTCAAAGTAAAGGAATATCATCTTCTGGAAATAACTTCTTCAAATTTGATATATGACCAACATTTTTCGGGACACTATCACCACTTTCTGGTTGATAAATTATTGTTTCCTCTAAATGATCGTCAAAGATGGGTGCCTTAGGTGATGCCATATTAGATTGAGATTCTTCAAAGGGAACATGAATAGGCATAATAGGAAAGTCTAGTGTAGAAGATTCAAATGTTTCACTCACTCAGGTCATAATGTCTAAAGATAGATTAACTTGTTCAGAAATAAAATCAAAATCAGAACCATGGGCTTAAACTATTTCTTGAATTAGGACAGAATTATGTATAGGGTCATGAACATGGATAGAAGTATAAATACTTGAAGAAAGCTTCCTAATAGATTCTAAACTAGAAGATGAAGGAATATACTCATCTATCTTGTCGATTATATGATTCAAATCAACATTTAGGGAGCTAGTACTTGCATTAATACTACAAGCACGATTAAAATTGTTGTATAAAGATTCATAGTCATACACCCAAGCAGGAGCTGAAACTTCAATATGTTTTGTTAGATTCATATCAGTCAATATTAAATGACTCGATAATTCGTTTTATTCATTTATTATAAACCTAATATACCACCTTGTTAGCTGAATAGCCTTCAAAGTAACAATCGTCTACCTTTTCATCAAATTAAGATTTGAAGTTAGTTGTATGGAGCAATGTACAACAACATTCAAAGGCTATAAAGTATTTTTTTTCTTGTGGTTTATGTATAAAAAATATTTCATAAAGAGTCATATTTGCTAGTTTATTCATAAAGGGTAGTTTAATAGCAAATAGCATTGTACGAGCAGCTTCAATCAAAGTTATGTTACGTCTTTCTACAACTCTATTTTGTTGAGAAGTACCAACTACAATAAATTGTCTACCTATCCTTTAGATTCATAAAACTCATTCAACACTTTATTTTAAAAACTTAGTTCCATTATCACTTCCGATGCAATATATCTTAAGATCGGATTGATTTTGCACTGGAGTCATATAAACTTGATAAGCCTATGAGGAGTTTCATCCATAGATTCTAAAAGAAAAATCCATGTAAATCTAGAACAGTATTCAATAACAACTAAGCAATAAGAATGATGACCCACACTTAAAACAATCACAATACCAAATAGATCCATGTGTAAGAGTTGTAAAGTCGAATGAGTTATGCGCAATGGTTTTATGAGGAAGCTTTTGTTAGTTACCATTGAAACATGATAGATAATGTCCAACAAGATAAAATTATTTCTAAGGTAAGCCTACAATATGATTCCCTCGAACAAGTTTCTTCAATGTTTAAAGTTGACATGTCCTAGACGACGATGCCATAACATGGAATCACTCTCCAATGCTTTTGTCAACAGACAAGATGGTGGTACCAAAGAGGTCTAACTATTCATATCTAGGAGATATGTTTCATTATCTCTCGAAGACCTTAACAAAATCCACTTATTGGGTATCATAAATCCCTGCTTACCAATCAAACATTCCTTAGCTGTGAAGTGAGTAGAATATTTTTTGTCATAAATCTATTAGACACTCAATAGATTATGTTTTAACTTTCCACGTAAGTCACAACTTTATACTCAATACCCCATTCGTCACCGTGCCCTTCCTTGTAATATTTCATCCTTTATCCCGAAAAAAGTTACATATCCACCATTTTATGATCAATTATTATTGTCACACCCCCACTGGTAGTGTAAATATGAGGATGTGACAAACGGGATCATCATACATATTGGGGCTTAAGAGAATCTCTAAAGAAATTCTCTGTCAATGGATCATGATGTCACCCGACACAAAGACCAAGTATGAAGAACAATCAATACCATAAAGTTATTCCATTAATGCACAAATAATCCAAAAGTTCCAACCAGAGCAACTAGTACAAGATCAATCCAAACCAATTACAAATCCAACAATAACATGTTGTCCAAAAATAATGTTCTAATGTCTAATCCTCTTGAAGTAGTGGTCTCGTATAAAGTCCACTATCTGAGTACCTAAGCATCGTTACCTAAAAAGACATGCTCTAAAAACTAAACATACGCTGATGAGTTCACAAGTTTAAAAGTACAAATAAGTTTCCGTGTGAGTCATGTATAAAATATTTGTATGTATGAGAACATAGTAGTTATAGAAACAAATATAAGCCCATGACCAGTCCAAATGACCGGATGTAACTCTTGTCGTTATTAGATAATTTAATCCCAATTCTTAGTATTTAATATCACCAAAAATATTTAAGCTTGTAGAGCTGATCGCACACAAATCTTGCGTAGACTGTTTGGAGGTCGAAATAATAACGAAACGTCAAATAATTGGCGTCGTTTGAAAGAAAAGACTCTAAAATAAATTGCACAAAATGAATCACTTCAAATGGATATAGTATAAGGGAGACATGACCTTACGAACACAAACCAACATTCTGTCCAAATTTAACAGCCTTGACCTTCAGTTTTGTTTACTACATTTATAGGACCAAACAATATCGAAACGACATGAGACCACTCGGTTAATTAGAGGACTCACTAAAGTTATTTTTAGATGAACATTTGGACCTATTTGAACTTAATATGACAAGTTATAACCTGTACAAAACGTCTTGTTTTTCTGACAACAAGCTATCCGGTTTCATAATCTTGTCCCTTTGCATCCCAAACCTTAATTTTTGTCCATTATTGTCTCCGAGAACTTAAGGAACGTATATTCCATGAACTAATTGAAAAACATTGTATTAGACACTGCAGGACCGGTGAAGGGTGGTCACTTACAACACAACAACACAAAGAGGAGATTAACCAAACTTAATCAAACAGTAAACTGGATTAACCACAATAATGATACTAAGAACACAAGTAATGAGTAAGAGACAGAACAAGATAACACAAAGATTGGGTTTCAAGGATGCAGTATATTTCTTTCTCAAGTTCTATTACAAGTGTTACAAAGCATAAAGAAAGATACTAGAACATGGAATACTTATACTACAACCTACAGCCAGCTATACTTTTAAAGCCAGCCGGATACAATTGACTAGACACAAACAAAATCAATTGTAGAATCAAAAGGCATATCTGCCTTTTGACTTGTGACTATGACATGCCATAGCTCACATCCTAATATATTACAAAAAGGATAAAAGTACATAAAGTAGAAAGCATGGAATCAAGACCTCAATGTACAGTTACCAGAAGCATGGACCTTTCACCAACTCATGTAAGTTGGTGACTTTACAGAGTTGCAGCAAAAGGTGGTCCAGTTTTATGGTAAAGTACATCGGATAAAGGCATATCTCTAAAAGTCTTCGGAAGAAATCTGTCTTCACTATTTGGCTTCGGAAGACTTTGTCTCTAAAGCTTCGGAAGACTTCATTTTTGGCTTCGGAAGATTTTACACTTAGAATATTTCTAGTGCATGGTGTAAAACTTCCGAAGCAATTCTACTTCAGTTCTTTAGTGCATTGCTTGCAAAGAGACTTTGGATGTTTTGGTTGCATCATACTTACAGGAATCCTTACAAACTCCCCCTAGGCTGATGCTACCGTTCTTCATTAGATGGTCAGGATCATTCAGACTTTCATAGTATCTTCTCATCCCAAAGAGATCATGCAGAGGTAAGTTGATTATGTCTTGCCATGTATAGACATTCTCAACACATTGATCTCTGATTACATGCCATCTTTTTGGATTAGTAGAGAGGTCCAGGATAAGATGGGGTGTCTCGGCTGCAAGAGGAGCCACTTGTATTGGAGTTGATTGGGCTACCTCTTCATGCACTTCCTCAGGTTGATCTGACTCAGCCTGAGGTGTAGAGTAGATAGATGATTAGGCTTCTTCTTCTTAGACTTTGGTTTAGAAGTCGTCCTCTTCTTCCTCTTAGAGGACTTTAACTGAGAAGACTGGTCCGCAGCACCTTGTTGATCATCTTTGTCTTTCTCATTTGGGTGTTCCTCCCTCACAGGTTCAGAAGGAGAGGGAGTTTGACCCTGCTGTGGATCAGAAGATGAAGCTTGCTGAGGCTCAGCAGGAGGTCCGGGTTGTGTTGTCTCAGGTTGTTCAACCTTAACCTCCATTTCAGGTGGGACTTGACTTGGAAGAGAGTGTAAGTCAATCAGCTCTTTAATCTTGAACTTCTGCTTGATTACCCTGATATGCTCATCCATTGTGGATAGAGACATAGGGACAAGTCTCCTTCCGGAGAATCCATATAGCTTCAAGAAGCTCTCATCCTTTGTCTGTCAGCAGGCTTCTTCATACTCTTTTGGATGATGGCTCTTGACTTTGCAGCCTCTTCCCTCATCTTTCTCTTTGTAGCTTTTTGTTCTTTCAGCACTTGAAGTTCAAGCTGTTTGAGATACTCAAACTCAATGTACTCAAAGTACAAGGGAAGAAGTGCAGATGCCTGGTAGAGACCTGTGGCACTCAGGTAGTTGATCATGTTTTGTCTGTCTTTTTCTTTGTCTACCTGAGGTTCTTGTGTTGAAGCCATAGTCTCTTGCACAGGGCTTTCCTGAACTGGGGAGAGAGTAGGAGCATGCTTATAGAGTCTTTTCTGTCTCTTCTCCTCTTTGAATTGGAGAAGTAACCTTGCATCCTCTTTTTCTTTCATCTCTCTTGACACTTCCATGTCAGCCAGTTCATTTAGTTGTTCTAAGGGGAGAGAAATAATCTCATCTATGTCATAGTTCCTGGTCTGCAGGTAAGTAATCCTGACTGCCCTCAACTTATCATCTTGAGTGTTTGGTATGGGATCAGCCCTGATTGCAGCTTGCATAAAACCTGAAGACCCAGAGGAACTTTCTCCCCTTAGCTTCCTCTTCCTCTCTCTCTCCTCCTCCTCAGTTTCCTCAGGAGTCAAAATCATTTTCCTTTTGTCACCTACAGACCTTTGTGACTCAGGGTGGATAGAGGTTTGGCCTTCATTGCTTGGTGTAGCATCCATGTCCTGGCCAGAGAGAGGTTGTGAGACACCTTCACCAGCAGTGTGTCACTGAGGGAATGAATTTAACTAAAGCATTGTGGTGTAAACAGGGCTCTCATGCCTATCACACTGGGCCTGTCAGCCAAGGTTTTCCCTTTGAAACTAATCTCCCATGGTCTGCCTCAGCATCCAGTTTGACCAATCACATTATCTGATTGCCTTTGTCCTCCTCTTAGGCTGAACTCTCTAGTAATCGTCTTTATTCTGATGCCAACCTATCAAGCTTGTTTTGATTTGCTTGATGTGTAATGGCCCCATTCCCGGGACGCCTACAGTTGGTCATTCATCGCACATAAACATATTTACAATTCGATTTTCATAAACATCGCAGCGGAACATTAAAATAAGCTTTCATTTCTATATAAATGCTTTTGTAAGTTAATACAACATTCATTACAAAACAGTTTGTTCGCATTACAATGCAAAAACATTAATCAAAAGAATGTCATCCCGAATGAGCCGAGTAGCCTCGCGGAGCCATCCTCAGCAATCATTACCTGCCAACTGGAAAACATATAAAAAGTCAGCGTTGCTGAGTGAGTTCTAGCTTTATAATAAAACATATTTTGCTTTCATTAAAAACTATTCCTTTTCTCATGCGATCATTCATCATACGTATACACAGATAATGTCATTATTATCCTTCATTACATTCGTTAACTTCCGTTCTTTTCATTCTTTCATTCTTTCATTCTTCCGAGTCTGTTGCGACGACAGATCGCTCACCTCAATAGCAATCTCAATGATTGCACGCTATCCGAGTCTGTTACAACCATCGGGTTGCTCACCTCATTGCCAAACTCATCGATAGCACGCTATCCGAGTCTCTTGCAACAACAAGGTTGCTCACCTCATGGCAACATCAACGATAGCATCTATTCGAGTCTCTTGCAACAACAAGGTTGCTCACCTCATGGGCAATCTCAATGATTGCACGTTATCCGAGTCTCTTGCAACACAGAGTTGCTCACCTCATATATGTGCTTGCAAGCCTTTCCTTTGTTCATTCATCATTCATAAATGCATGCATTCTTACTTCATGTTCCTCTTTCATTATCTTTCACTTTACGTTACATAATACTTCATTCATTCATTAACATGACACGTAAAGCCACAAGAAAGATAAACATACATCATAATAAGGAACATATCATACACATTCATCATCATCATACAGGGCAACATCATACATACATAACATGCATAAACATGCAATATCATCATCATCATCATCATGCCCAACATGCTCCCTAAGGTCATAACAATCATCTTACATGCTCTTACGGGAACCTTTACGTCAAAACTTATATCTGCACTTTCCCCCGAAAGTCAGAAGTCGAACTACACTTTCCTTCGAGTGCAACAGGCCTATTCGGGAGTATGGACACCCTTCAGTCGCATGGCCTCCATGCGTCTGAACATCATGCGATTGGACTCATGCGGATGAACATCTATGCGAATGACCCGCAGTCGTGCGTATGGACCTCATGCGGATGGAACTAATGCGAATGAGCACCTATGCGACTGACCTCATGTGCGAATGGACTCATGCGACTAAGCACCTATGCGACTGGACCCTCAATCGTATGACTCCCCATGCGACTGGTCTCCCAATCGTGCGAATGAAACCTTAGTCGTGCGAATGAACCCTCAATCGTGCGTATGAATCCCAATCGTGCGAATGAACCTTAATCGCCTCTCAATCGGCCGTATGGCCTTCATTCGCTCGCATAGCCCTAGCTGATGCAGAATGGAGTTCATCCCGAACCCAATCCGCCAATTCGGCCTCCAAGCTCATCCAAACCCATTCTAAGCCTAAATCAACCATCCAAGACCTTAGGAATGCATACCACAACACCATACAAGCACACACAAGCCCGGAAACATACTCTAAACGCATCACATGCAATACACCCAAATGGGTCAAACACACACACATACAAAAACGGGTTTTTGATGCTTTCCAGCCCCAAAATCGGTTGAAAACAAGTAAAAGTTGGGTTCTAGAACTCACACAAACGAGCACAACGACAAGGGCTTCGATTTGGCTTGTTACACGACGATTTTGGCCACTCGAACCACCCGAACCGACCCTTTCTTCTCTTTTCTTTCTTCTTCCTTTCTCTCTTCTCCTCTCTTTGATAGCTGATAATGTGAGTGTGGGGGAGAGGGTAAGGGCTGACCTCTCCCTTATATACTCCCACTCGCCCGACTTTCTTTCGTTAGCGAGTTTGGTCCCTCGGCTTTGGACTTTATTTCTTTTTCTTCCTTCGTCGGCTTCAACATAATAAATAACCGGGTGTTACAAGTCTACCCCCTTAAATAGGTTTCGTCCCCGAAACCTGTTATTCTTCAAACAAACGTGGATAATGTTGTCTCATTTCTTCCTCAGTCTCCCACGTTGACTCGGATCCCTTCCTGTGCTTCCACTGTACACGCACAAGAGGAACCACTTTATTTCTCAGCCTTTTCTCCTTTCGGTCGATGATTGCCACTAATTGCTCCACATAATTGAGCCGTTCATCTACTTCAATATCTTTCAAAGGAACAATCATATCTTCATCTACCAAGCACTTTCTTAGATGAGATAGATGGAATGTCGGGTGAATTCCACTTAACTCATCTGGTAACTCCAGTCTATAGGCCACCTCTCCTACTCGAGCAATGATTCGGAAAGGGCCTATATACCTTGGGCTCAATTTGCCCCGCTTTCGGAAGCGAATGATACCCTTCCAAGGTGAGACCTTCATCATAACCCGGTCACCCACCTGAAACTCAATCGGCCTGCGTCGTTTATCAGCATACGACTTCTGTCTAACTTTGGCTGCCTTCATGAAGGCTTTAATCTTCTCAAGCTTCTCAGTTGTAGCCTCGATTACCTCGACGCTCCCCAATTCTTTCTGACCAATATCACCCCAACAAACGGGTGTTCTGCATCTCCTACCGTATAACATCTCGTATGGAGGCATACCAATGCTGGCATGATAGCTGTTGTTATATGAGAATTCGGCTAACAGTAGGTCATCCCAACTCCCCCCAAAATCAATCACACATGCCCGAAGCATGTCTTCCAGTGTCTGAATGGCCCTTTCTGACTGACCATCAGTTTGGGGATGATAAGCCGTACTGATATGTAACCTCGTTCCCATAGCGTCGTGGAATTTCTTCCAAAATTTAGATGTAAACCGAATGTCGCGATCCGACACGATAGACACCGGCATACCATGACGAGTTACAATTTCCCTGATGAACAAATCAGCCAACCTCTCAGATGAATATGTCTCGCGGATCGGTAGGAAGTGAGCACTCTTCGTCAAACGGTCAACTATCACCCATATGGCATCGTACCCTTTCGAGGTACGCGGCAGCTTTGTAATGAAATCCATGGTGATGTGCTCCCACTTCCATTCCGGTATATTCAAAGGTTGGATCTTCCCATACGGCTTTTGATGCTCGGCCTTCACCTGTAAGCAAGTAAGGCACTTACTCACATACTCCACCACATCGCGCTTCATACCCGGCCACCAATAATCTTTCTTCATATCATGGTACATTTTTGTGGGACCAGGATGAATGGAGTACCGAGTCTTGTGAGCTTCATCCATTATCTTCACCCGTAGATCCCCAAAACGAGGAATCCACACACGACCGAATCGGGTTCTAACACCGAGTGTGTTTTCACCCAACTCCGCGACCATACCTCTCATTCTTTCAGAGTTAAGATGATCTTCTTTCAATGCCTTATCTTGAAACTCCTTAACTGCTTCATTACATCAGAGGTCATGATCAATTGATAAGCTTTCACCCGAATCGGCTCGGGTCTCCTTTTTCGGCTAAGGGCATCCGCCACCACGTTGGCTTTGCCCGGATAGTAATGGATCTCGCGATCATAGTCTTTTATGAGCTCCAACCATCGTCTTTGTCTCATGTTCAGATCCTTCTGCTCAAAGAAGTACTTCAAGCTCTTGTGGTCAGTGAAAATGGTGCACTTTGTCCCGTACAGATAGTGCCTCCAAATCTTTAGTGCAAAGACCGCGGCTGCCAGCTCCAACTCATGAGTAGGATAATTGACCTCATGAACCTTCAACTGTCGGGATGCATAGGCTATAACCTTTCCTCTTTGCATTAACACGCACCCCAACCCCGAGTAGGAAGCATAGAATAAACCACCAGATCTTCACTTCCATCGGGTAATGACAAAAAAGGAGCTTGAGTCAATCTCATCTTCAATTATTCAAACGCCTTCTCTTGAGCCTGACCCCATACAAACTTTACATCTTTCCGGGTCAACTTAGTCAGTGGAGAAGCAATCTTAGAGAAGTCTTGGATAAATCTTCTGTAGTAGCCCGCCAAACCCAAGAAACTACGAATCTCGGATGGCGTCTTTGGTGACTTCCATTGCATAACCACCGCCTCCACTTTCGCCGGGTCCACTATAATCCCGTCGGGATTCACCAGATGACCAAAAAACTGAACTTCGCGCAACCAGAACGCGCACTTGGAGAACTTGGCGTACAACTTCTCCCTTCTCAACGTCTCTAGAACTTCCCGAATGTGACCGGCATGCTCTGCCTCACTCCTCGAGTAAATTAGGATATCATTAATAAACACGATCACTGATTTATCCAACATCGGCCGACACACTCGATTCATCAGATCCATAAAAGCAGCTGGCGCATTGGTCAAACCAAAAGACATGACGAGGAATTCGTAGTGACCATATCGCGTGCGGAAAGCTGTTTTAGGGATATCTTGTTCCTTCACCTTCAACTGATGGTAACCAGATCGAAGATCTATCCTCGAAAACCAACTGGCACCCTGAAGCTGATCGAACAAATCATGTATCCTCGGTAAGGGGTATCGGTTCTTAATCGTCAACTTGCTCAGCTCACGGTAGTCAATACACATCCTCATACTACCGTCCTTCTTCTTTACAAACAGGACCGAGCACCCCCAAGGAGAGATACTCGGTCTAATGAACCCCTTATCAAGCAACTCTTGCAACTGCTCCATCAACTCTTTCATCTATGTCGGAGCCAACCGGTACGGTGCCTTGGCAACAGGTTGGGCACCCAGTATTAGATCAATCTGAAACTCGATCTCTCTGTCAGGTGGCACTCCTGATAAGTCTTTTGGGAACACGTCTGGAAAGTCAAACACAACCGGTACATCGGCTAGTTGTGGTGTTGGCGTATCCACATCCTTTACATAGGCCAAGTAGGCACTACATCCACGCCTCATACACTTTCCCGCCACCGCCATCGAAATTACTTTCGGAATCATCGTGACCCGATCATCATAAACTGTTACCGAACTCCCGTCAAGCGATGTCAACAGAATCATCTTCTTGCGACACACAATGTTCGCCTCGAATTCCGCTAACCAATCCATCCCAAGAACCAAATCGAAACCACCTAAGGTCATCATGAACGGTCTAACAGGAAACTTATGACCCTCAAGTTCCACATCACAGTTCTCTATCATCTCAAAAATCCTGGTAGACTTACCTATGGCAGTTTTTACATCAAAGGGTGCATCAACACGTCTACTACTAACAGGCAGCTTAGCACAGAAAGCAGCAGAAATAAAACTTTTACTGGCACCCGAATCAAATAACACAGAAGCTTTGGTTCACCAGAAACGTACCGACACGACATCAGGGTCCGTCCTCGCTTCCTCCTGTGTCGTGGTGAATGCCCTGGCGCTCGCCCTCGGTCCTTCACCTCCTGTCTTCTTCGCCCCGGAGCTCTCAGCCCTCGGCCTCTTACAATCTTTGCTCATATGACCCTCTTCACCACAGTTATAGCATCGGACCATTCGACAGTCCTTTGCCATGTGCCCCGCCTTTCCACACTTGAAGCACAAGTTCGACCCAAACCTGCACTCCCCACTATGCTCCCTTCAACACTTGCCACACCTTCTCGACCCCGCACTCGGCGTGACCACACGACGGTCATCCACCTGTGCCTTCTTATTACCCGTCGAGGCATCACCCCGACCAAACCTCTTCCTCTGCCAGTTTCGATCACCACCGCTCTTCTTGCCACCTTGAGTCACCACCACCGTTCTCTCATCAAACAGTCTCGCCAAGTCCACCGCCGACCTAAACGTGCTCGGCCGGGCAGCGATCATGTGCCTGCAAATATTCACTGGCAAACCCAGGATATACCTCTTGATCTTTTGAGACAGGGGTGTTACCTTATCCGGCACCAGACGTGCCATCTCGTTGAATTTTGTGGTGTACTGTTGGTGTGTCATGGTTCCCGCCTCCAGTTGCGAGAAATCCCTTTCGACCTTGTCCATTTCCCGATGAGGACAAAACTCCTCAATCATCAACTTTTCAGCTCAGACCATCTCATCCTCCCAATGGCCCTTCTACCCTCGGCTTGGACAATATTGTCCCACCAACACAGAGACGAATCCACAAAAGAGTGGGTAGCGAACTTCACCTTCTAGTCTTCCCGGCATTCGCTGATATCAAGAACGGCCTCCATTTCTCTCACCCGCCGGTGAGCAGCAGCAGCAGTGCCGTTTCCATCGAAAGTTGGGGGCTTGCACCTCATAAACGCCCGTAGTTACAGCCTCGTACCACCTCTTGCACGGGCTCATCTTCTTCATCTTCCTCATTATCAGAGAAAATTGTTTCAGGCTCTGGTTGCTCCCGCTCCCACGAGGCCCTCTTTCTCTCCTTTCTTTCTCCTCTTTCACAGCCTTGATGACTTCGGTCACCACAGACGGTAAGATTGTCTGCATGACCTGATGTACTTCTTCAACAACAGCCACCTTTACCGAGGCCCTCAAGTTTGCACTCTCATCCCCAGCTTCCGGATGAGGGGTCTCATGTTCTTCAGGAACCTCCTTCTCAGCTCTAGGCCTTCCTATTTTAGGTCGCGGTTCCACATCAGGACCACCACGGCCTCCACCCCTAGAAGCTCTAGAAGATCTACCACCAGCCATTCTCTACCACACTGAAAGATTCAAACACCAACACGGTCATTCAAGGAACAACTCAGTTTATGTCAAGTATAGTAAGTCCCTAATTACAATGGCCAGTTGTGATTAGCCACTTACTTTACTCTTCATACCCCAAGCATTACCTGTCCTGACAACATTAGTATTTAAATCTACATACAACACATAACCGCATACCATACGCACATAAAACCGGTTAACTTTACGAAAATACATGATGGCACTCAGCTACTCAGATTGGCATCCCATTCCCTTTTCGTCCCATTCTCAGTTTAAGTTATGGTTTATTTTGAAAATTTACCCATTTCGCTTAAACTTTGGCTCTGATACCAACTTGTAAGGCCCCGTTCCCGGGACGCCTACAGTTGGTCATTCATCGCACATAAAACATATATTTACATTCGAATTTCATAAACATCGCAGCGGAACATTAAAATAAGCTTTCATTTCTATATAATGCTTTTGCAAGTTAATACAACATTCATTACAAAACAGTTTGTTCGCATTACAATGCAAAAACATTAATCAAAAGAATGCCATCCCAAAAGAGCCGAGTAGCCTCGTGGTGCCATCCTCAGTAATCATTACCTGCCAACTGGAAAACATATAAAAAGTCAGCGTTGCTGAGTGAGTTCTAGCTTTATAATAAAACATATTTTGCTTTCATTAAAAACTATTCCTTTTCTCATGCGATCATTCATCATACGTATACACAGATAATGTCATTATTATCCTTCATTACATTCGTTAACTTCCGTTCTTTTCATTCGTTCATTCTTCCGAGTCTGTTGCGACGATAGAGTCACTCACCTCAATAGCAATCTCAACGATTGCACGCTATCCGAGTCTGTTACAACCATCGGGTTGCTCACCTCATTGCCAAACTCATCGATAGCACGCTATCCGAGTCTCTTGCAACAACAAGGTTGCTCACCTCATGGCAACATCAACGATAGCACGCTATTCGAGTCTCTTGCAACAACAAGGTTGCTCACCTCATGGGCAATCTCAATGATTGCACGTTATCCGAGTCTCTTGCAACACAGAGTTGCTCACCTCATATATGTGCTTGCAAGCCTTTCCTTTGTTCATTCATCATTCATAAATGCATGCATTCTTACTTCATGTTCCTCTTTTATTATCTTTCACTTTACGTTACATAATACTTCATTCATTCATTGTAAAGCCACAAGAAAGATAAACATACATCATAATAAGGAACATATCATACGCATTCATCATCATCATACAGGGCAACATCATACATACATAACATGCATAAACATGCAACATCATCATCATCATCGTCATGCCCAACATGCTCCCTAAGGTCATAACAATCATCTTACATGCTCTTACAGGAACCTTTACGTCAAAACTTATATCTGCACTTTCCCCCGAAAGTCAGAAGTCAAACTACACTTTCCTTCGAGTGCAACAGCCCTATTCGGGCGTATGGACACCCTTCAGTCGCATGGCCTCCATGCGTTTGAACATAATGCGATTGGACTCATGCGGATTAACATCTATGCGAATGGATCCCCAGTCGTGCGTATGGACCTCATGCGGATGGAACTAATGCGAATGAGCACCTATGCGACTGACCTCATGCGAATGGACTCATGCGACTAAGCACCTATGCGACTGGACCCTCAATCGTATGACTCCCCATGCGACTCGTCTCCCAATCGTGCGAATGAAACCTTAGTCGTGCGAATGAACCCTCAATCGTGCGTATGAATCCCAATCGTGCGAATGAACCTCAATCGCCTCTCAATCGGCCGTATGGCCTTCATTCGCTCGCATAGCCCTAGCTGATGCAGAATGGAGTTCATCCCGAACCCAATCTGCCATTTTTGGCCTCCAAGCTCATCCAAACCCATTCTAAGCCTAAATCAACCATCCTAGACCTTAGGAATGCATACCACAACACCATACAAGCACACACAAGCCCGGAAACATACTCTAAACGCATCACATCCAATACACCCAAATGGGTCAAACACACACACATACAAAAACGGGTTCTTGATGCTTTCCAGCCCTATAATCGGTTGAAAACAAGTAAAAGTGGGGTCCTAGAACTCATACAAACAAGCACAACGACAAGGGCTTCGATTTGGCTTGCTACACGACGATTTTGGCCACTCGAACCACCCGAACCGACCCTTTCTTCCTCTTTTCTTCCTTTCTCTCTTCTCCTCTCTTTGATAGCTGAAAATGTGAGTGTGGGGGAGAGTGTAAGGGCTGCCCTCTCCCTTTATATACTCCCACTCGCCCGACTTTCTTTCGTTGGGGAGTTTGGTCCCTCGACTTTGGACTTTATTTCTTTTTCTTCCTTCGTCGCCTTCAACATAATAAACAACCGGGTGTTACAGATTGACAAGTGGCATGTTGACCAGATCAAGACCTTCATAGTAGTTCAAGGTTTGAAAATCAAATACTTCTTGTTGCCCTTGAACTCTGTGAAGAATAAGGGCTCTTCTATCAGCATCATACCTCCACCCAATAATATAGTTTGAAGTTCCTTGAGGTGGGGATGACATAGCCCTTGGTATACCTTCCTCAAAGAGACTCCTGATGATAGAGTCTATAGATTCCACATTAATATGAACTTGAGGAAGTTGCTGAGTATGCACAATTGCAAGTAAGGATGGTGAGTCCTCAATGTTCATACTCTCTGAAGAGCTCCCAGGTTCTGTGTCTGTGATGACTTTCTCCTCTTTTTTGGTAGCATCACCCTCTTGCATAGGTGAGCTAGAGGTTAGGTCAACCATATTCACAGGTTCTTGTGTTCCTGGTTGAACTCTTCTTAAAGGTCTCCCAGCTAGTTTTTCCCTGAGATAAGATATCTCAAGTTGCTGATCATTGACCCTGTTTTGAAGGGTAGTCACCTGAGATTCAAGGTGACTAACCTTAGAGACTAAATAGGAGCATGTTTTTGACCGTTTTTGCACCTTTAGTCTCAGATTCCCCTCTTCTTCATCAGAAGAATCATTAGGGGATGAGATGATTGGACCAAAGTCCTCTCTCTCACCACCAGCTTCAGGTTCTTGGCTGCTGGATTTCCTCTGTTCATTAACATTCTCAGTTGAGATGTCAATGGGCTGAGTTGCCATGGTTGAGGTCTTAATAATGTAATCACTTGCAAAAGTGAGAGCCTCTTCCATATGGATATTCTGAACAGGTTCAGAAGTATCCACCTCAGTTATAGGTGACTGATGTGGGCTAGACTCAGGAGTACTCATCTCTCTTTGAGTAGGGGAAGAGAAGAGAGACTCATGGTACTCACTGAAACCTAAGTCTTCATCAGTATAGAATGAAAGGTTGGGAATGGGTTGATTTAGATCTAAAGGCTGGGGATGGTAACTGTCCCCTGAAGGTTGTTCACTTGAGTGTTGAGACTCAGAGTGAAGGCTTAACGCAGTTGGGCTTGTGAGCTCATCAGGATGAGCATGAGGAACCTCAGCCCTGATAGTTGAAGAGATGGGAGTGGTTTGCTCCTTAGGGGAAATGGGAGATCTAGTGTCCACTTCCTCCTGTAAAGGTGAGTATATGGGGACCTGCACATACTCAATAGCTTGAGCAGGGGTTCGTTTGGTTTTCTTTTGGTAGGTGAGGGTTACTTGAGGCCTTTTTAGTGGTAGAGAGATAGAAGGTGTGGGTTCAACACTAGCTTGTGTTGCTAGGTTGTCACCTTGAGCAATGAGCTCTAACATTTTAGGGACAAGGGCTGTTTCTACCCCTGAGAAGCCTACAGTTGGCTTCTTTATGATTCTTAAAGATGTCGGGCTTCATCTATCCCAATTTAAGATATATCTGTTTCCTTCCCTCAACTGTGAGCCCAGTTCATAGTTGAGAATGTGTTGAACATATCTAGGAAACATATAATACTCTAAGGAGTCCAAGTTAGCAAGCAAATTGGTATAGACAAATTGAGAGTACCTGAACTTGACCCCTTGAACCATTCCATGCACTATGAAGAAGAGATCCTCAGGAATCTGGTCCAACCCTCCATGCTTGTTTGACAAGCTGTGGATAACCACATGGAGTAGGTATTTCTAGGATGAGACCTTCCCTTTCCTGAAGGTCTTTACAGAGAAATCTCCCTCATAGCCCATCTGCTCAAAGGAATGATTGAAAGCTTCCTTTGGGAAGGACAACTCACCTTCTTCATCATCAAGCTACAAATGAGTGTTGAAGATGGTTGGAGTGATGAAGATTGTCCTCCCTTGCACTATGGCAGACAGCGCCTTCTCCCCATCCATGATGACCTCTTGGCAGGTCTTCCAAAATTCAAGCAGATGATCCTCATAGAGAGTAGGATCAATGGTTAGGGAGGTGAAGTAATTTGATAAAGCTAAGAACTGGCAAATCTCTGAGAAACTTTCATTTTTCTCAGAGCTTAACAGAGCAACCTGATTGTGTTGCCTTTGAAGTTGCATGGAGAAATCTCGGTTGTTTCTGCGGTTAAGGTTGGCCATTTGAGAAGCTTAAGGATGAAGAAAGGTGAGAAGCAAAGGCGGTTTGGGAATTAGGTTTTATGAATAGTAGAATTGAAGAAGATAGTGAGGGAGAGGGGGAACCGTTGGTTATTTATGTGAAAAGGATTTGAACCAAAGTTAATGAAAGAGGATAAACTTTGAAATCCGAATGTTGGTCTCACCTCTGAAAAAGTAGTTTACTTTGCTCAAAAAGTAGTTTTCTAGGAATTCAAAAAGCTTCCGATAGTAAATTATCTTCGGAAGTTTTAATGAAAAAGCTTCCGAAGCTAAAATGACTTCGGAAGATTTTCCTGAGAATCTTGAAAATTTTGCTTCGGAAGAGAAATAAATACTTGAATGCTTTGTATATAAAACAACAAAGCTTCCGAGAGTTAATTTTGCTTCGGAAGGAAAAAGTCCTTAAAAACAAATAAGTGTCTGAGACAAGTATTTAAGCTTCGGAAGATAGATTGAAACCTCTTCCGAAGGTAAAATTTCTTAGACATTTATTTCTTTTGAAGACATGATTTGCTTCCGAAGGTAAAAATATATCTTCCGAAGGATCAGAAAATTTTCAAGAATCTAAGGAAAGTCTTCAAAAATAATTTGATATCCAAAGAAAACATGAGCTTATGAAAATGATGAACTAGACAACTTAGGACACACATATTTTAAGAAATAATTAGAATTAGTTTTAAGAAAAGATCTACTCAAAGTTAATCATCCCAATAGCTATCTCATTGGATCCCAGTCCTTGTCTATTTTGAGAACACACCTTGTTATGCAGGGATGAGGATATCATGTTTTTGAAGGTCTCTTCTTCAAGAAAACACTTTTCTGCCCTGGCTTTGCTGATCACAAGCTCAGCCTGGCACTCAGTCAGCTTGGTTATGAGATCTTTGATTTGAGTCCTAAAATCTGTATGCTCATGTTTTAGAACTGAAATGGTTTTCTCTATGTCCTCTATCTTTAGTTTATAATCATTTTCAGACTTTCTAAAATTAGATTTTAAAATGTTTAAGGACTCAAGATCAGATCTCATCTCCAAGTTATAGGACCTGTATCTGTTAGCTTTAGCAATGCATTCAGGAGTACAAAGATGTTCCAATACCTTGGCTTCATCATGATCTGTCATTAGTGCTTGGTTTGGAGAAGCATCTTCCACCTGAAAGCTCCAGTCAAAGCCTCCTTCTTCAACAGCAACAGCAGTTTGTTGCTTTGGCTTCTCATTCTTAGGGGCTTTGTCAGTGTAGTTTGGTCTGGTTTGTGCTTGGCCACCATTTGTTTTAGATGCCTTACACTCTCTAGCAAAGTGGCCCATCGGGTTACAGTTGTAACACTTGACTTTGCTTTTATCCAAGCCAAACTTTCCACTGGTTGCATTACTTGGAAACTTCCTTCCAGTAGAACTGCTTGGCTCTATGAGTGAGAAGAGCCATTTGTTGGACATTTCCATATTCATTCAGATTCCAGATTTCTCCATAGTTCCAGATCATCGTGGATACAATCGGTCCAGAGTGAAAATAGGGTTGCCACAATTTCATCAGAAGACACAAAGGCTTGAGATAGCTTGTCTCTTGGAATGGGTTTCCTTGAGTGTAGTTCTCCCTGGGTGTCTCTGGGAAGGTGATGAAAGGACCCTTTGGTGAATTGTCAGGGTAGCATATGAGATGATGTTGGGGTTCTATGCTATCCCTTTCAACCACATGCAGGGCTGAACCCAATTGATTGTTGGAGTTGCCAGATGAATCCCATATAACTCTGTCAGAGTAAGAGTTTTGAGATTTTCAGTCCTCTTGATCACCACACAATAGTGTGTCCATTGCCTAGGAAGTGAGGACATGAACTTCCTTACAATGTCTCTATTTTCAAGAGAAACTCCTTCATCCACAAGGGTATCCACTATCTCAATATACCTGAAGTATTGCTGAGTCATGGTTTCACCTGTTTTGAAGGTGAAGTTTTCAAACTGCTGCTTCAGAAGATCCTTCTTGTTCTCCTTGGCTTCAGATGAGCCTTCATACATCAGTTTTAGTGCATACCACAGCTGTTTAGCTGTTTTGCACTTCTTGAAACCTCTGTACACAGAGTTTGGAATGGCAGTTTGAAGAGCAGTTATGGCTTTTCTATCAATCTCTACTCTCTTCCTATCTTCATCAGAGTAGTTTGCCACATCTTTGGTGATCATACCAGCACCAGTAGCAGAAGGAGTGCTGGGTATGAAAGGTCCATTTTCAACAGACTCCCACATTCTTGAGTCTAGAGACCTGATGAAACCTTCCATTCTCATACACCAGGTATCAAAGTCATCAAGAGTGATCAGTGGGGACTTGTTCATGGTTCCAGTTTCCATATCAGTCTTTGAAATGGCTGCCATTTAAAAGTTTAGTATTTGTGTGTGTGAGGGATCTTAAGATGGTGAGATCTTATATCAAGAGCCTGAAATGCTCTGATACCAATTGCAGGACCGGTGAAGGGTGGTCACTTAGAACACAACAACACAAAGAGAAGATTAACCAAACTTAATCAAACAGTAAAATGGATTAACCACAATAATGATACTAAGAACACAAGTAATGAGTAAGAGACAGAACAAGAGAACACAAGAGATTGGGTTTCAAGGATGCAGTATATTGCTTTCTCAAGTTCTATTACAAGTGTTACAAAGCATAAAGAAAGATACTAGAACATGGAATACTTATACTACAACCTACAACCGGCTATACTTTGAAAGCCAGCTGGATACAATTGGCTAGACACAAACAAAATCAATTGTAGAATCAAAAGGCATATCTACCTTTTGACTTGTGACTATGAAATGCCATAGCTCACATCCTAATATATTACAAAAAGGATAAAAGTACATAAAGTAGAAAGCATGGACTCAAGACCTCAATGTACAGTTACCAAAAGCGTAGACCTTTCACCAACTCATGTAAGTTGGTGACTTTACAGAGTTGCAGCGGAAAGGTGGTCCAGCTTTATGGTAAAGTACATCAGATAAAGGCATATCTCTAAAAGTCTTCGGAAGAAATCTGTCTTCACTATTTGGCTTCGGAAGACTTTGTCTTTGAAGCTTCGGAAGACTTCACTTTTGGCTTCGGAAGATATTGGTCTTGGCTTCGGAAGATTTTACACTTAGAATATTTCTAGTGCATGGTGTAAAACTTCCGAAGCAATTCTACTTCAGTTCTTTAGTGCATTGCTTGCAGAGAGACTTTGGATGTTTTGGTTGCATCAGACTTATAGGAATCCTTACAGACACTTAGATTATTCTAATTTTCAGTCCCAAAACAGTTAGTTTAGATTTTTATCTTTTGTGTCATATTATTAGTTAATTGCTACATAGTTTTGATTTCCCAACGCACCTTCAGTTTTGTTTACTACATGTAAAGGACCAAACAATATCGAAATGACACGAGACCACTCGGGTTAGTTAGAGGACTCACTAAAGTTATTTTTAGATGAGCATTTTGACCTATTTAGACTTAATATTACCAAGTTATAACCTGTACAAAACGTCCTTTTTCTGTGACAACAAGCTATCCAGTTTCTTAATCTTGTCCCTTTGCAAAACCTTAATTTTTGACCATTATTGTCTCCGAGAACTTAAGGAACGTATATTCCATGAACTAATTGAAAAACATTATATTAGACACTTAGATTATTCTAATTATTAGTCCTAAAACAGTAATTTAGATTTTAATCTTCTGTTTCATATTATTAGTTAATTGCTACATCTGATTATAGCTCATGTAGTAATTAAGGTTGCTGGCCATCTTAGCATATAAAGCAGTTGTTACAAGACCCATTGAATTCAGATGACTAGCTCCTTGTTGTTGTCACCCATGTTACAAGAATTGATTATAGAAATAAAATCAATCAAGGAAAGAGTAAAGAGGTCTTTGGATCCTTTAATTGATGTATAGTTGTTGTTCTATAACACTTGGCCTCTCATACCACTAATATTGTCCGGTTTGCCTACTAGGAACTCACAGATTTGCTTTTGGTTGCCCCGGTGAAAACTTCCCATGGATGTCACCCATCCCTGGATTGTTGCCACCTAAGCACGCTTAACCGTTGAGTTCTCCTCTCATCTACAGCCAATACGCCCAAAACGCGTTGGTGATATTAGTGACCAGACATTCCTTATGAACTAGGAATCTCTCATATCCACGGCCAATGTGGGATTTATGTAGGGAGTCATAATCACCCCCCCCCCTTTGCACTCATCGTCCTCAATGAGCCCGAGAAGTCACCATCCTCGGTGAGGTATGTCCCACATCCCGAAATGCACAGGAGTGGCTCTGATACCATTAGGTCATACCCAGCCTCTCAAACCACCGATATTGTCTGTTTTGCCCACGAGGAGCTCACGGATTTGTTTTTGGTTGTCCGGGTGAAAACTTCCCAGGGAGGTCACCCATTCCTGGATTGCTGCCACCTGAGCACGCTTAACTATGGAGTTCTCCTCTCATCGATAATGTTTTCTAATACAATTCCAACACCTTTTATCTTCATCACAAGCTTCACAAACTTGGCAATTTGCGCTTCAAGAGTATCACTAAAGACATGATTAAACATGCTAAATTCTTGGTTTAACATATCGTTCTTACTCTTATGCATATCTTTGTTTCCCATAATTTGACCTTCCAAATCATCCCACTTTGGCTCCCTTAACTTCATTTTAATTACGAGAAATTTTAGTCAATAATTTTAGTGTGATTACAACATATGCTTTGCCATCAAGCTCAAACTTCGTCATATCCTCTTCATCCCACAAATGTGCAGGCTTCTTTATCAACCCCACTTTGTCCTTTTTGTACATAGGCACATAAGGTCCAAATTTTATTGACCTTCACATGTGTGTTACAACATAAATGATATGATTCTCAAAACGATATTCCAAGTCAACATAGTCATCTTCTATAAGCAACTTCGTGGATTTGTACTCATGCCTTTATTAGTATCTATATTTAGTGAATTACTGATACTCTTCATGTTAATGTTAAATACCATTTTAGAAATCTAAGTGACTTTGACAAATTTCTCAAAAATTTAGAAGTTCACGCAAACTGCCTACGAAAACTTTCTAATCACAACTTCACGCAAGTTTCGTAGGTAGTTCTTGCGCGAAAACTCTCTAAGTATAACCACCTTAAGCGAAAACTACTAGTTCTCGCGCAAGAACATTAAGTTCTCGCAGTTGTTCAATATTTTAGCTAAGTTTTCGCATGGGTTAAGTCTTTACTTCGACAAAAAAAACATCTTTTTAACCAACAAATTTGTCCAAAACCTATTTAGTGTAGATAAACTTAATTAAATTCAATTAATCAGCTATTTGCCACTAAATTAATTCAAATTGTCTTAATTGCAAGGCCAAAAGCTCAAAAAAAACTCAATCAAAGTCTTCTCACAAACCAGCTTCAAATCAACCAAAACTCAACCAATCTCCATTGAACTAGCGAAATCAAGCAACAACTCATTCAAATCAAGCTCAATTATGTCATCAAATCGATCAATAGCACCAAAGCTCTGATACTAATTGTAATATCCAGGATTTCTTAACAATAGTTGAACAATGATTGATTAATTCACATCAAATGCATAATTAGTGATGTAAATCATGGTAACACAATCACACACAAGTTAAATCAAATGAACAATGAAGTAAATAAAAGGTTTTCTCTGATTAATGCAAATGACTAAAAGCTTTACAAAACTAGAAACGACAAGTGTTACTCAAAAGCTAAGAAAATCAACTATTTATACTAGAACACAAGTTCTCACATCAAACCTCAAGTTCTCGCACCCTGATGTTCTTGTATCACTTGATGTTTCACGTGGAGCTTGAAGTTTTCGAATGATTTAGTTTTTGATTTCCCGAGCCTCTAGGTTTGACCCCTACAATTACTTTCATTATGAATATAATAACATACATATATGATATTATCTAATCACTTAAAGTATTATTTTGACTTTTTAAGTTTGACTTTTTTATGTTATTAATTAAGTTAAATTTGATTTCCTTAATAGACGTATCATTTAACTATTACTAATCCTTTTAAGGGATTTTGTTGGAGGTTACATTTAACAAATCAACAAATCAACTAAAATGTCCTTACTTGTATTTACTAATTCCATTAATTGTAGTTTGCTTAGCTATCATAATAATAGCCCTATATTAATAATTTTAATGCCTCAAATATGTTCTTGTAGTCTTCTGACAACACAAGGTTTGTATCGGTACCATCCTTTAATACGTTTTATACATATACATGTACATGTAGGAACACCATCGAAAGTGAATAGTCAAAACAACCTTTTTCACATTTGTTCAAATACATGTTTTCATGTAAAATTGTATTGGACCCTGAAAGGACCATGCATTCCAATTCAAGTAGTGATGAAATTTGTTCTAGATAGAAATTATAAAACTGTGGTTTGCATATGAAGTATGAAGATATGGGGATAAGAAAAAAGGGCTAAGTATTTTTCTGCCGCATTAGTCTTTGTGGGTGAACAAAGACAAATGCAGATGGGCATTTGTCTACCCGCAAAGAACTAATGTCGGTGAACTAAAACAAATACTTATGCCTATCTATAACAATACGGACAAGACTTGTACACCCGCAATACCAAATGCGGATTTACAAAATACAAATGTGGGTGACGAACTACCATTGCGGATACTATTATTTTGTACTTTGTTCTTAAAATTTCTAGATTGTATGCTAAGGTATTAAATATAGTTTTTACCATATTTAAAGTTTATAATATCTGACCTATAAATAAATAAAGTTTTTACCATTTTTGTAACTCTTTTACAACTTTTGTAACCCTCACACCTAAGAACAAACAAAAAAGCCATAATGTAATACTTAATGCTTATTATCAATATACAATAAACATTATGAGTACTTCAGATTGTTTTGATCACTGATCATTTAATTTTCGTTGCAATCTCAATTGATATTTTTGATCCTCATTGATTGTTTCCTTGTCAATTGGTAGCCATAATTAAAAATTGTAGAAAATTATCTCAAAATTATTAAAAATGTTCAAAAATACAAAAATATCTTATTTTATTTTTGTACAATTGATTGACTTTTCATAATTTTAAAAACATTAAAATATGACGAACAGCTATGTTGGTGTGCAAAATTTATGAAATCACAAGTTTAATTTAGGTTTTTCACATGCACAACATGCCATTGACAAGTCTGAATGAACATTTATATCACATTGGTGAACAAATCATTCAAAACAAGAATTGACAACATTAGCACAAAAGAGCCAAAAGTCGAAATCAACAAAACAATAACAATGCAAACATCACATAAGACATTATCTATCCAAAACATTAAATTTTGAAAAGTTCAAAATTTGATGCAGGTAATAGTATTGATTTATGCGGGTGAAGGTAACCAAGCATTAAATCATGCGGGTAGTTAATTTTCAGTCATTAAGTACATTAAAAAATGAAATATGTGTAATAGTGTTTACTTAAACGCGATTGACCAAAAATACTTATGTAAGTAAGTATTGTTCATCTGTATTGTTTTTGCAGTGAACGGTGTTAATGCGGATAACTGTGTTGCTGGCATTTTAACAAAAGTTTTCACCAAGTCTTGAAAGCATAATAAACAATAATATACAAATGCGAAGCATGGTACTTGGTACTAATTTGTTTATCGAATGTTAACTAATGCAGACAAACAAAAATTAATATGGTTCATTACGTTTGAACAAATGCAAACAATACAATTCACCTTATGTTTTCGCGAGTGTAGTTTTTCATCGCATTTGTTTACGCTAACAACAGCTGGCAACTTCTTATTCAAACGCATTAGTTTTTGTGGGTAACAATAACTTTATGGACAAAGAAATTGTGCAACCGTATTTGTTTTTGCGGTGAACAGTACACAAATGCGATTTAGAATTTTTAAACTCGTGTTTGTTTGTTCAAAACTTATGAAATTCAAAAACATTGAAAGTCCACCTATTTAAACTCAAAATCAGACCACATTTAATACTTTTCAAAATCTTAGAGACTAAATAGTGCGACGAGAGTTCTTTGGTTTAAACATTCAAAATCATCCATTGTACTTCGATTCAAAATAAGATTCAAACTTTTTATTTTCATATATCGATAATCTATTATAGTAGTATCGATTAAAAGGTGCTTCCATATCCTTATTCAATCGACCGACCTAAATGTCAAACCGATAATGAACCCTAGGTTTAAAATCAAAAAAGGATGAACATTAATCACATAATAACATTCATTCGAATTACTAGAAACATCTTCAAATGCTTATAAACTTGATTGAGTCAAAGATTGAAACTGTTGAAATCCCGATGAGTAGGGGTTTCTCATTCAAACAAGCCTAACAAGAATTAAAGTGTAATAATGTTTGAATATAGTTGTTATGAACTTAATATGACAAGATAACATGATTAAGACATAAAATAATGATAAAAATCAGTTTGATTCAAATGCATGTAATCGAACAATGAGCTGTAACATTGATTTTGACTAGACCTGGAAAAATGGGCGGGTCGGATCGGGCTAGGTATCGCGTCAAGATGGGTTTAGGTTGAAACGGGTTCGGGTCAGAATGGGTTCGTGTCAAAACGGGTCAGAACGGGATCAGGTTAAGATGAGTCCGAGTTAGAATGGGTCGGGTCACGATGGGTATTAAAAAATTATAAAATTTTCAAGTTTTAAACAAACACCATAAGAATATATAAACTACAGATAAAAATTATTCCAAACATTAATTAAAAGTTTAAATTTAGTTAAGTTAAAGACCATAAATAAAAATTTGATCGATTACTGAAAGGATGATAAACTGAGGTAAAAATGTGTATAAAATGTAGTCAAGTTAAAGACCTGAGCTAAAAATGGAGTTTTTTCTCAAATGGGTGTTGGTGGAAAACTTATTTACCAAAATAGGTAATTTGAAACTTATTTACCAAAATAGGTATTTTAAACTTTTATTTCTCTTACTTCAAATCTAATTGAATAAAAAAGTTTGTATTTAATAAATTATTTTTTAAAAAGGTGATGTAGAAGGTCTCTAAAATTAAAACATAATATACTTTGTTAGAGTATGATATTTTATGCAATGTTTTATAATTCTTTTATAAACCTTTTCTTTTAACGTTTTGTCAAAACTAAACAATATTATTTTGTTTTATAGAAAAAGTTATTATTTTAGTGAAAAAATTAAAACGACACTAATGGAATGTTTTATATTTAAATAATACTTTAGCATGGTTTTTTAACTTTTTAAAAATATTGATATTATTTGTTTCTGTATGATTTTATTTGTTCTATAGAATATGTAATTATTTTAGAAGGCATCTATTTTATATTCTTTTATGCTTTTAATAAAAACGTGAATAATAAATATATATGCAACGTACTAACAAACATTGAAGTTTAACTTATGATTTAAGTTAAACCATCAAATCAAATCCTGAAACACCCTCCAATATTTATTTTTTGAAATCAACTAACCTATTTTATATCTTTTAATAAACCATTCTCCAGATTAAATTTTTTTAAATGAAATAAAAAAAGTATATGTGAAGGACAAAAATGTTTTAAAAACTTCATTTGTATATTCTACTAAAATGTTTTCCTTATTATACCTCTTAAATTAAGTAAAAAAACATTTCAAAAAACATATATGAAAAACTGTGTACAAAATTAAATACAAAAACATTACAAAACATGTTTTAAAATAAAAGAAAAAAAGAATATATGAAGAAACAAAAACGTTTTTATTCTAGAAAAAACGTTTCAAAATAAAACGTTAAAACAAAAAGGTTTAAAAAAAGACTTATAAAACATTTTGAAAACTTTTTATAAAATATCACACTCCAACAAAAAATGTTACTTTTAATTTTAAAACAAACTTCTTCCTTCACCTTATAAATAATAACTTATTAAAGACAACTTATTTATTTAATAAAATGAGGAGTGAGATGAAAAAAATGTTTAAAAATACCCATTATGATAAATAATTTTCAAATCACCCATTTGGTAAATATTTTTTTCTCCAACACTATTTCGGAGCTAAAAATGAATCAAATTTTCAAAATGCAAGTAATGGTTGGTACATCAATTTATATGACCCATTAATGTGCAGTTATGATGAACTGACACACAACTACACAATACAAAATCAATGGAAATCATAATTAATATCACCGAATTCATTATATCAAACATAGAACAATCAAAAGCCAGGGAATTAAATCAATTAATACAAGCCCATCTCATAAATTTGGAGATAAAGCCAATTTTGCATAAATGTAAAGAGAAAGAACATACTTCGATGAGATGTCTTCAGAGGGAAGATTAACAAAGTGGAAAGGAGAATCAAAATCAAGAGATTACCAATTGTTTGTTTCTAATTTGGGAGATGTAAGGATTCCTTAAGTCTGATGCAACCCAAAACATCCAAAGTGTCTCAACAACATACACTAAGTACTGAAGTGAAGAATGCTTCGGAAGTTTTACACAATGCATTAGAAAATACTCTAAGTGTAAAATCTTCCGAAGCCAAGACCAATATCTTCCGAAGCCAAACATGAAGTCTTCCGAAGCTTCAGAGACAAAGTCTTCCGAAGCTTCAACCTATGAAGACAGATTTCTTCCGAAGACTTTTAGTACACATGCTTTATCTGATGTACTGTTCCATAAAGCACCTTTTCCGCTGCATCTCTGTAAAGTCACCAACTTACATGAGTTGGTGAAAAGGTCCATGCTTTTGGTAACTGTACATTGAGGTCTTGAGTCTGTAACTTTCCACTTTATGTACTTTATCCTTTTTGTAATGTATAAGGATGTGAGCTATGGCATGTCATAGTCACAAGGTCAAAAGGCAGATATGCCTTTTGATCCTACAATTGATTTTGTTAGTGTCTAGTCAATTGTATCCAGCTGGCTTTCAAAGTATAGCCGGCTGTAGGTTGTAGTATAAGTATTTCAAGTTCTTGTATCTTTCTTTATGCTTTGTAACACTTGTAAAGAACTTGAGAAAGCAATATACTGCCTCCTTGAAACCCATACTCTTTGTTCTGTCTCTTGCTTTACTTGTGTTCTTTGTATCACTTTGGTTTACCCAGTTCACTGTTTGATTAAAGTTTAGTTAATCTCCTCATTGTGTTGTGTTGTAATTGTGTAAAGCCCTTAAACGGTCCTGCAATTGGTATCAGAGCTTTCCAGGCTCTTGATATAAGATCTAACCATCTTAAGATCCCTCACACACACAAAAACTAAACTCTTCAAATGGCTTCCATCTCAAAGACTGATATGGAGACTGGAACCATGAACAAATCCCCACTGATCACTCTTGATGATTTTGACACCTGGTGCATGAGGATGGAAGGCTTCATCAGGTCTCTTGATTCAAGAATGTGGGAATCTGTTGAGAATGGACCTTTCATACCCAGCACCCCCTCTGCTACTGGTGCTGGTATGATTCCTAAAGATGTGGCCAACTACTCAGATGAAGATAGAAAAAGAGTAGAGATTGACAGGAAGGCCATGACTGCTCTTCAGACTGCTCTCCCAAACTCTGTATACAGAGGTTTTAAGAAGTGCAAGACAGCTAAACAGCTGTGGGATGCACTGAAGCTGATGTATGAAGGCTCCTCTGAAGCCAAGGAGAACAAGAAGGATCTTCTGAAGCAGCAGTTTGAAATTCACCTTCAAGCAGCAGGTGAAACCATGACCCAACAATACTTCAGGTATGTTGAGATTGTGGATACCCTAGTGGATGGAGGAGTTCCTCTTGAGAACAGGGACATTGTAAGGAAGTTCATGTCCTCACTTCCTAGGCAATGGACACACTATTGTGTGGTGATCAAGAGGACTGAGAACCTTAAACTCTTACTCTGACAGAGTTGTATGGGATTCTCAGTGGATACCAGATGGAGATGAACATGCAAGGTTCATCTGGCAACTCCAACAATCAAATGGGTTCAGCCCTTCATGTGGTTGAAAGGGACAGCATAGAACCCCAACATCATCTCATATGCTACCCTGACAACTCACAAAAGGGTCCTTTCATCACCTTCCCGGAGACACCAAGGAGAACTTTACTCAAGGAAGCCCATTCCAAGAGACAAGTTCTTCTCAAGCCTTTGTGTCTACTGATGAAAGCTGTGGGAATTATCTCTTCACTCTTGAAGACCTGGACTGTATCCATCCAGATGACCTGGAATACATGGAGATAGTTCAGCAGATGGCTCTCCTCACTCACAGAGCCAAGAAGTTCTACAAGAGGACAGGAAGAAGATTTCCAAGCAATGCTACCAGTGGAAAGTTTGGGCTGGATAAAAGCAAAGTTAAGTGTTACAACTGTAACCTTATGGGTCACTTTGCTAGGGAGTGTAAGGCACCTAAAGCAAATGGGGGCCAAACACAACCCAGACCAAACTACACTGACAAAGCCCCTCAGGCTGAGAAGACAAAGCAACATGCTGCTGTTGCTGTTGAAGAGGGAGGCTTTGACTGGAGCTTTCAGGTGGAAGATGCTTCTCCAAACCAAGCACTGATGGCTGACCATGATGAAGCCAAGGTATTGGAACATCTCTGCTCTCCTGAATGCATTGCTAAAGTAAATAGATACAGGTCCTACAACTTAGAGATGAGATCTGATCTTGAGTCATTAAACATATTAAAATCTGATTTTAGAAAGTCTGAAAATGATTACAAGTTAAAGATAGAGGACTTGGAGAAAACCATTTCAGTACTAAAACATGAACATACAGATTTTAGAACTCAGATCCAAGATCTCATAACTAAGTTGACTGAGTGCCAGGCTGAGCTTGTGATCAGCAAAGCCAAGGCAGCAGAGAAGAGTGTTCTTGAAGAAGAGACCTTCAAGAACATGATATCCTCATCCCTGCACAACAAAGTTTGTTATCAAAATAGACAGGGACTGGGATCAAATGAGATAGCTCCTCCACACAATCTTGTCTGTAAGATCTCCTAGGTGTGGAACTTGTGAAGATGAGCTTCCTCTCATAGATCCTATAAGTGAGGATGATGAAGAAGTGATAGTGAAGAATTCCTCTGAGAAGAGTGAAGAAGAGGATTCTTCCAAGGGCCACTATCCTTCTGAGGAGAAGATCAACTGTGATGACCAAGTCCAAGAGAAAGAACTTGATCAGAAAGAGCAAAAGGAAAGCAAAGAAGGCTCAAGAAATCAAGGCTACTTTTGATGCTAAGCAGAAACAAGTTTTTATCTCTGCAGGTTTCAAAGTAGTAAGGACTGAAGACATCAACCAAGACTCCTCAGCTAAGAGTCCTGGTTCTTGTTCAAATCATCTCAGTGCAAAGAAGAAGACTGAGCTGCTGTGTACCACTGCTGCACAGCCTGGACCATCAAACTCCAAGAACAGTTCACAGCCCAAAGAACTGTCTCAGCATCTACCAAGATGAAGGTGGAGAAGGGATGTGACCAAAGCCAGTCTTGCTCTCAAAAGGAGACTTCTTTGAAGAAGAAAATGTTATGTGTCATGTGTGAAAGTACTTCTCACATTGCTAAGGATTGCCCATACAATCCTAAAAGTTACTGAAAACATGACCAATACAAAGACTTCAAAAAGTCTCAAGAAGTCTAGAAGCACTTGAAGTCTGCTGCAAAGTGATGTAGGACTCTTCCGAAGGTTCAGTCATCAAGACTTGTGAAGTTCCCAAAAGCTTCTAAAGTTTTGAAGGTCAAGTCCAAGACTCCAAAGGTGGTGTGGAAGTCTAAGAAAGACCAAATGACTGAAGTTTCTCCATCAACAACAGCTGAAGATCCCCATAGTACAACCATAGGATCTATTACTGTTGCATTACCTTCTATTACTCTTATGAGCCCAAGACAAGTAAGGCTTGGGTTTCCAAATGTAACTAATCATTTTCTTTGTGCAGGAACAGCTCAAGACAAACAGGAATGTCTGGATAATTGACAGTGGCTGTTCCAGGCACATGACAGGCAATAGGTCTCTACTCCATAATTTTGAGAGAATTGATGGAGGACCAGTTGCTTTTGGAGGAGATGAAGGTGGTTACATTTCTGGAAGGGGCAAGGTCACAAATGGTAAGCTCAGCATTGAGAAGGTAAACTTTGTTAAGGAGCTTGGGTACAATCTTCTGAGTGTATCCCAATTTGTGATCAGAGTCATAACATGCTCTTTACTGAGCATGAGTGCATTGTTCTCAAGCCTGGAGTGGTCATTCCTCATGAGCATATCCTGCTCAGAGCCCCCAGGAAAGGGAACATGTACAAGATGGATTTGCAAGAAACATCTCCCTCTGGAGAAGTTTCATGCTTTCTATCTAAAGCAAATAGTGATGAGTCTTTCCTATGGCATAAAAGAATGTGCCATGTAAACTTTAAGAACATGAATAAATTAATTAAACATGATCTGGTAACTGGAATGCCAAAGAAAGAGTTTACAAGTGATGATCATTGTGTTGCATGCCTGAAAGGGAAGCAACACAAGGTATCTCACAAGCCTAAGGAAAAGAACTCCATCACTACTCCCTACACTTGTTACATATGGATCTCTTTGGCCCCACCAGTGTAATGAGTTAGGAAGGACCTCTTACTGTTTGGTGATCACAGATGATTTTACAAGATTCACTTGGGTCTTCTTCCTTAGAACTAAGGATGAAACCCCTGAGATTCTGAAGAATTTCATCTTAAAAGTTGAGAATCAATGTGATCACAAGGTCAAAACCATAAGATGTGATCAAGGAACTGAATTCAAGAACCAAATCCTTGATACATTTTGTGATGAAAAAGGTATTACAAGACAATATAGTGCTCCCAGGACTCCTCAGCAAAACGGAGTTGCTGAGAGGAGAAACAGGACACTTATTGAAGCTGCAAGAACTATGTTGTCTGACTCTAAACTGCCTATCACCTTCTGGGCAGAGGCAGTTAATACTGCTTGCTATGTGCAAAACAGAGTTTTAGTAGTTAAGACACATGGTAAGACTCCTTATGAACTTTGGCACAAGAGGAAACCTTTCATTGGTTTTCTCAGGTCATTTGGATGTCCCTGCACCATCTTGAATACCAAAGATCAAATTGCCAAGTTTGCTGAGAAATCAGATGATGGACACTTCATTGGATACTCTTCCCAAGCTAAAGCTTATAGAGTATACAATCTCAGAACTAGAATTGTTGAGGAGTCAGCCAATGTGACTTTCAATGAGCACACACCCTGTGTGGCTGGTTCTGGTCCGGATTGGCTGTTTGATCTTGATTTAGTTACCAACTGTTTTAACAAATCTTGTGAGCATGTTTCAGGATCTGCAGAAAATTTAAATACAGGTGATCCTGATCCAAGATTTGAGCTAGGAAGATCTTCAACTCATACATCTTCAGCTCCAGTCGGAACTACTTCAACAAATGAGGTTTCTATCAGCACAAATGACAAATTCAGCTGATACATCTGGTATGCCTTCAAATTCCAGCTCAGAGGCCTCTCAACCAGATAAAGACACCTCACTTGTAGAAGACAACAATGGTGATGGTGATAGTGATCAGGAATTTCTTGATGCTAATAACCATACCATAGATGACAACATCAATGATGTCACACACTCATTGGATCAAGTTAATCTTGATAAGTGTGATAATGTGGAGGGTGAATCTTCCAGACCAGATCTAAATTTCTCAAATTTGGATCTTTCTCAGCAACTTGCTGTGATCCCTCAGCTAAGGATCCACAAGTCTCACCCCACCACAAACATCATTGGAGATGTTGTCACAGGGGTAAGAACAAGAGGACAAACCCATGAAGCAAATGTTTGTCTTCACTCTTGTTTCTTATCTCAGATAGAGCCCAAGAAAGTTGATGAAGCTCTAAAGGATGGAAGTTGGGTTGAAGCTATGCAACAAGAGCTGCTTCAATTCAAAAGGCAGAAAGTTTGGAACCTTTGTCCTCTTCCTCATGGGAAGACTACCATTGGAACCAAATGGGTTTTTAGGAAAAAGAAGGATGATAGAGGAATCATCATCAAGAACAAGGCAAGACTAGTTGTTCAAGGATACACACAAGAAGAAGGGATTGACTACACTGATGTCTTTGCTCCTGTAGCAAGACTAGAAGCTGTTAGGATATTCCTGGCATTTGCTGCATCCAAGAACTTCAAGGTCTACCAACTTGATGTAAAGTGTGCTTTCTTATATGGAGTGATTGATGAGGAGGTTTATGTCAAACAGCCACCTGGTTTTGTAGACCCTGATCATCCTGATTATGTCTGCAAGCTTGACAAAGCTCTTTATGGGCTGCATCAGGCACCCAGGAAGTGGTATGAGACACTATCTGAGTATCTTTGTAAACATGGATACAGGAGAGGTACTATAGATGGAACTCTCTTCATCAAAGGACAGGGAAATGACTTATTGCTAGTTCAAGTATATGTAGATGACATCATCTTTGGTTCAACTAATCCAAAGCTCTGCAAAGACTTTGAGAAGCTGATGAAAGACAGATTTTGAAATGAGTTCAATGGGAGAACTCAACTTCTTTCTGGAATTCAAGTGAAGCAGGTTGAAGATGGCATCTTCATAAGTCAGTCAAAGTATGTTCAAGACATACTCAAGAGGTTCAACATGACTGATTGTAAGATTGCTAAGACACCCATAGCCAGAAACCACTCCCTTGGTCCAGATCTTGAGGGGGAGTGTGTAGATGAACACTTATACAGGGCTATGATTGGGTCTCTTATGTATTACAGCTAGCAGGCCTGATATCATGTTTGCTACATGTATTTGTGCAAGATATCAAGCCAACCCTAAGATGTCTCACTTAATCACTGTGAAAAGGATTTTAAGATACCTCAAAGGTGCTTCAACACTTGGTCTATGGTATCCAAAGAATCCTAATTTCAATCTGTATGCCTATACAGATAGTGATTATGGTGGTTGCAACATGACTGCAAAGTCTACATCTGGGGGATGTCAATTCCTTGGTGGAAGGGTGTCTCATGGCAATGCAAGAAACAATCCTGTGTGTCTGCATCAACTGCTGAGGCTGAATACATTGCTGCTGCAAGCTGCTGTGCTCAAGTGCTTTGGATTCAAAATCAGATGCTGGACTATGGATTTAACTTCAAAGAGACTCCTATCCACATAGACAACAATAGTGCTATCTCTATCACTGAGAACCCTGTGCAGCACTCAAGGACCAAACACATCAACATCAGGTATCATTTAATAAGAGATAACTATGAAAAGGGATTAATTAAACTAGTCAAAGTTCATACAGATGAACAATATGCTGATCTGTTCACAAAAGCTTTTGATGAACAGAGATTTAAGTATCTGATATCAGCTATTGGGATGATTAACTTTGAGTAGACTTTTTCTTAAAACTAATTCAATTATTTCTTCTTAAAATATGTGTGTCCTAAGTTGTCTAGTTCATCACTTTCATAAGCTCATGTTTTCTTTGGATGTAAAATTCTTTTTGAAGACTTTCCTTAGATTCTTGAAAAATTTTTGATACTTCGGAAGATAAAGATTTATCTTCGGAAGAAAAACATGTCTTCAAAATAAATAACTGTCTAAGAGATTTTACCTTCGGAAGAAGTCTAAATTCATCTTCCGAAGCTTAAAATTCTTATCTCAGACACTTATTTATTTTTAAGGACTTTTTCCTTCCGAAGCAAAATTAACCTTCGGAAGCTTTGTTTATTCCTATACAAAGCATCCAAGGGTTTATTTCTCTTCCGAAGCATAAATTTCAAGACTCTCAGGAAAATCTTCCGAAGCCATTTTAGCTTCGGAAGCTTTTCAATCAAAACTTCCGAAGACAAATTACCTTCGGAAGCTTTTCGAATTCCAAGAAAACTACTTTTGAGCAAAAGTAAACTACTTTTCAGAGGTGGGACCGACTTCCGGATTTCAAAGTTTATCCTCTTTCATTAACTTTGGTTCAAATCCCTTTTCACATAAATACCCAACGGTTCCCCCTCTTTCCACTATCTTCCTCAATTCTACTATTCCTCTAACCTAATTCTCTAAACCGCCTTTGCTTTCTACCTTTCTTCACCCTTAAGCTTCTGAAATGGCCAACCTTAACAGCAGAAACAACCCAGATTTCTCCATGCAACTTCAAGGCAACATAATCAAGTTGCTTTGTTAAGCTCTGAGAAAGATGCAAGTTTCTCAAGATTTGCCAATTCTTGACTCTGTCAAACTATTTCACCTCCCTGACCATTGATCCTACTCTATATGAGGATCACTTGCTTGAATTCTGGAAGACCTGCCAAGAGGTCATTATGGATGGGGAGAAGGCACTGTCTGCCACAGTGCAAGGGAGGACAATCTTCATCACTCCGGCCATCATTAACCAACATTTGCAGCTGGATGATGAAGAAGGTGAGGTGTCCTTCCCAAAGGAAGCTGTTAATCATTCCTTTGAGCAGATGGGCTATGAGGGAGATTTCTTTGTAAAGACCTTCAGGAAAGGGAAGGTCTCATCCCAATGGAAATTCCTGCTCCATGTGGTTATCCACAGCTTATCAAACAAGCATGGTGGATGGGACCAGATTCCTGAGGATCTCTCCTTTATAGTTCATGGAATGGTTCAGGGGGTCAAGTTCAGGTATTCACAATTTGTTTACTAATTTACTTGCAAACTTAGACTCCTTAGAGTATTACATGTTTCCTAGATATGTTCAACACTTTCAACTGTGAACTGGGCTCACAGTTGAGGGAAACAAGTAATATTCTTAAATTGAGACAGATGAAGCCCGGCATCTTTAAAATAATGAAGAAGCCAACTGTAGGCTTCTTAGGGGTAGAAACAGCCCTAGTCCCAAAAATGTTAGAGCTCATTGCTCAAGGTGACAACCTAGCAACACAAGCTAGTGTTGAACCCACACCTCTTTTCTCCTTACCCTAAAAAGACCAGAAATCACCCTCACCTACCAAAGAAAATCCAAACGAACCCCTGCTCAGGCTATTGAGTCTGTGCAGGCCCCCATATACTCAACCTTACAGGAAGAAGTGGATACTAGAGCTCCCACTTCTCCTGAGGAGCAAACCACTTCCATTAGTTCACCTATCAGGGCTGAGGTTCCTCATGCTCACCCTGATGAGCTCACTAGCCCAACAGCCTTAAGCCTTCACTCTGAGTCTCAACACTCAAGTGAACAACCTTCAGGGGACAGCTACCATCCCCAGCCTTTGGATCTCAACCAACCAATTCCCAACCTATCCTTCTATACTGATGAAGACTTAGGATTCAGTGAGTACCATGAGTCTCTCTTTTCCTCCCCTACTCAAAGAGAGATGAGTACCTCTGACTCTCCTCAGTCTATCCCACATCAGTCACCTATTACTGAGGTGGACACTTCTGAACCTGTTCAGGATGTCCATATGGAAGAGGCTCACACTGTTGAAAGTGATTACATCATTAAGACCTCAACCATGGCAAATCAGCCCACTCGCATCTCAACTGAGGCTGCCAGTGAGCAGAGGAAAACCAGCAGCCAAGAAACTCAAGCTGGTGGTGAGAGAGAGGACTTTGGTCCAATCATCTCATCCCCCAATGATTCTTCTGATGAAGATGAGGGGAATTTGAGACTAAAGGTGCAGAAATTGTCAAAAACATGCACCTATTTAGTCTCTAAGGTTAGTCACTTGAAATCTCAGGTGACTACCTTACAAAACAGGGTCAATGATCAGCAACTTCAGATTTCATATCTGCAGGAAAAACTAGCTGGGAGACCTTTAAGGAGAGCTCAACAAGGAACACAAGAACCTGTGGAAGTGATTGACTTATCCTCCAGCTCACCTATGCAAGTGGGTGATGCTACCAAAAAGGGGGAGAAAGTTATTACAACCACAGAACCTGGGAGTTCTTCAAAGAGAATGGACATAGAGGACTCACCATCCTCACTTGCTGTTGTGCATTCTCAGCAACTTCCTCAAGTTCACATTAATGTGGACTCTATAGACTCAATCATCAGGAGTCTCTTTGAGGAAGGTATACCAAGGGTTGTCTCATCTCCACCACAAGGAACTGGCAACTACATCATAAGGTGGAGGTATGATGATGACAGAAGAGCCCTTATACTTCACAGAGTTCAAGGCCAACAAGAAGTTTTTCAGTTCCAAAGCCTGAGCTTCTATGAAAGACTGGATTTAGTCAACATGCCACTTGTCAATCCAAGCAATTCAAGACAAGCTGACAGGCTGGCTCAAAGAATCCAAGACAGGATCCTTGCAGAGTTCTCTCTAAGAAGGAGACTTAGGAATCAGGCAATGTCATCGGTCAACTGGATGTTGAGGTGGACCCTAAGATTAGTTTCATAGGGGAAACCTTGACTGAAGGCCCAGTGGCAGAACCTGAGACCCCTGTCTCATCATCAACTGCTGCAGAGGTCCAAACTCCATCTGAGACACCTGCTGGTGAAGGTGTTTCTCAGCCTCTCTCTGGCCAGAGCATGGAAGCTACTCCAAGCAACGAAGGCCAAGCCTCAATCCACCCTGAGTCACAAAGGTCTGTTGGTGACAAAGGGAAAAATAATGACTCCTGAGGAAATTGAGGAGGAGAGAGAGAGAGGAAAAGGAGACTAAGGGGAGAAAGTTCTACTGGGTCATCTAGCTTCATGCAAGCTGCAATCAAGGCTGCTCCCAGACCAAATACTCAAGATGATGAGTTAAGGGCAGTCAGGATTACCTACTTACAGACCAGGAACTATGATATTGATGAAATCATCTCCCTCCCCTTAGAAGAGTTAAATGAACTGGCTGACATGGAAGTGTCAAGAGAGATGAAGAGAGAAGAGAGAAAGAGGATGCAAGGTTACTTCTCCAATTCAAAGAGGATAAGAGACAGAAAAGACTTACAAGCATGCTCCACTCTCTCACCAGTTCAAGAAAGTCCTGCACAGGAAGATGTGGCTCCACAAGAACCTCAGGTGGATAAAGAAGAAGATAGGATCAAGATGATCAACTACCTGAGTGCCACAGGCTTCTATCAGGCAGATGCACTTCTTCCCCTGTCCTATGACTTCATTGAGTTCGAGTACCTAAAGCAACTTGAGCTTGAGCTAGTCAAAGAACGAAAAAAACAACCAAAAGGAAGCTAAGGGAAGAAGCTGCAAAGTCAAGAGCCATCATTCAAAAGAATGCAAAGAAGTCTGCTGACAGACAAAGAATGGTGAGCTTCTTGAAGCTATATGGATTCTCCGGAAGGAGACTTGGCCCCATGTCTCTATCCACTATGGATGAGCATATAAGGGTGATCAAGCAGAAGATTAAAAGTGGAGAACTGATTGACTTGCACTCTCTTCCAAGTCAAGTCCCACCTGAAGTGGAGGTCAAGTTTGAAAACCAGAGACACCTCAACCAGAACCTCCAGCTGAACCTCAGCAAGCTTCATCTTCTGATCCAAGGCAGGGTCAAACTCCTCTCCTTCTGAACCTGTGAGGGAGGAACACCCAACTGAGAAAGACACTGATGATCAACATGGTGCTGCAGACCAGTCTTCTCAGTTAAAGTCATCTAAGAGGAAGAAGAGGATGGCTTCTAAACCAAAGACTAAGAAGAAAGAAGCCAAAGTCATCTACCTCTGCACCTCAGGCTGAATCAGATCAACCTGAGGAAGTGCATGATGAGGCAGCCCAATCAACTCCTATTCAAGTGGCTCCTCTAACAACTAAGACACCCATCTTGTCCTGGACTTACTCTACCAATCCAGAAAGATGGAATGTTATCAGAGATCAAGGTGTTGAGAATGTCTACTCCTGGCAAGACATAATCAACTTACCTCTGCATGATCTCTTTGAGATGAGAAGATACTATGAGAGTCTTGATGATCCTGACCATCTAATGAAGAAAGGAATGGTCTTGATTGTACTGAAGACTACCAACATTTGAAGATCTTCTAAGTGTTTTGGTAGCATCAGCCTAGGGGGAGTTTGTAAGGATTCCTTAAGTCTGATGCAACCCAAAACATCCAAAGTGTCTCAACAACATGCACTAAGTACTGAAGTGAAGAATGCTTCGGAAGTTTTACACAATGCATTAGAAAAATACTCTAAGTGTAAAATCTTCCGAAGCCAAGACCAATATCTTCCGAAGCCAAACATGAAGTCTTCCGAAGCCTCAGAGACAAAGTCTTCCGAAGCTTCAACCTATGAAGACAGATTTCTTCTGAAGACTTTTAGTACACATGCTTTATCTTATGTACTGTTCCATAAAGCACCTTTTCCGCTGCATCTTTGTAAAGTCACCAACTTACATGAGTTGGTGAAAAGGTCCATGCTTTTGGGAACTGTACATTGAGGTCTTGAGTCTGTAACTTTCCACTTTATGTACTTTATCCTTTTTGTAATGTATACGGATGTGAGCTATGGCATGTCATAGTCACAAGGTCAAAAGGCAGATATGCCTTTTGATCCTACAATTGATTTTGTTAGTGTCTAGTCAATTGTATCCAGCTGGCTTTCAAAGTATAGCCGGCTGTAGGTTGTAGTATAAGTATTCCAAGTTCTTGTATCTTTCTTTATGCTTTGTAACACTTGTAAAAGAACTTGAGAGAAACATATACTGCCTCCTTGAAACCCATACTCTCTTGTTCTGTCTCTTGCTTTACTTGTGTTCTTTGTATCACTTGGTTTACCCAGTTCACTGTTTGATTAAAGTTTAGTTAATCTCCTCATTGTGTTGTTGTGTTGTAATTGTGTTAAAGCCTTTAAACGGTCCTGCAGGAGATCTGTCGACTTGGAGAAATCTCTTGTTTCTTCTTTAGGTTTCGATTCAAATAACTCTTGTGAGTAGGAATTGGACTGAGAAGTGAGAACTAAGAAAAGATGATCAACACTACCCATTGCCTTTGTACTCGGTGGTTTAAGGGTGACCTTTTTTTATGTAGCCATTCTGACCTGTCTTGTTTATAATTGTCAAAATTTTATGGCCCATTCTAACCCATGAACAATTTTTTAGGCTCAGGTCTGACCCATTTATCTTTTACATGTGCCCATAATAACCCAAAATTAAAACTATGGGCTTGTTTTTCCAGGCCTTGTTTTGACATTTAAAATTTCAAATTTTAACTCATTTTTTCCAAGTAAAACAGATTAAACACAAGTTATCATCATCATATCAGCTTAAACATATGTCTCTTGTGAAGATAATGGCTAATCTTACGTGGAGCAAAAGTCACAATATTAGTGGTTTTCTTGACCCTAATGTGCCTAAAGTTGAAGATCTTAGAGATATGAGGATCAGATTTATACTTACAAGAAGAGTAGCCTATGCCATTATAGTAAGGCATGTGATCTACGAAGACTTCATAAGATCATTCTAGAGAACTATTGAGGTCAACATGGTGGATGATGTACCCACACTCATAGGAAGGATTGATTATCAGCATGTTCTTACCATCACCAAACAAACTGTGAGACACTGTTTATAGTTTGGTGATGATTCAAGCCAACCTCATGAGATCAATGAAAATGATTTGCTTATCTTCTTTGCAAACATAGGATATAAAGGTGGATTTAAAGGGAAATAGATAGTCAAAGGCCAAAGGACCAACAATGTAGATTTCTAGTCCATTACTTCCAACATTATTTGTCCAAAAGGAAGACTGGCTAGAATGATATTCCCCTCACCACTTTATCTACCATATGTGCCTTATGCACTAACTGGCCATTAAATATGTATGCTTATGTGTTTAATGGAATGTTATCTAATATTGGAGAAGGAAGAAGAACTATGTTCCTCATGTATCCAAGATTCTTACAGTGCCTTATCAACCAAGCCTTTCTACATCTGGTAGGCATAGAACCTGTAATCTAGCTAATCATAATGCCAAATCATATGGATACATCAAGAAGAAAGACCCTAGTAATTATTATAGTTACTACTTCTATCCTCTATTGCCTTAGATGCTTGAACAAATTGGTCAAGGCAATGTTAAAGGAGGAAAGGAACAACAAGAACAACAAGAACAAGAACAATATTAAGAACAAGAAGAACAATAGGCTGAAGTAGAGACTAAAGAAGTTCTTTAACCTCAAGAAGCTTTACATGACATACCTGAAGAACAAGAAATTATTGCTGAAGGTCAGGAAGCAATGTCAACATATGTTGATGAATGTGGTGATCTTCACGTTACTTCTCCTGATCAAGCACGATCTCCCATTCCATCTCCTATTGTATCACCCATTCCATCGTTATTTTATATGTCTTCTGCTATGTAACACCCGGATATTTATTGTTTTGAAGCCGGCGAAGAAAGAAAAAGAAATAAAGTTCAAAGTCGAGGGATCAAACTCGCCAACAAAGAAAAGTTGGGAAATATGGTGATATTTGTAGGGTGAGGGCAGCCAACCCTCCCCACTACCCCCACAATTCAGCCCACAAAGAGAGAAAGGAGAAGAAGAGAGAAAAAGTAGTGTTTTGGATGATTCGGGTGGCCAAACTCGTCGTGTAGCAAGCCAAATCGAAGCCCTTGATGTTGTGCTCATTTGTGTGAGTTCTAGGACCCCACTTTTACTTGTTTTCAACCGATTTTGGGGCAGGAAAGCATTGAAACCCCGTTTTTGTATGTGTGTGTGTTTGACCCATTTGGGTGTGATGTGTGTGATGCGTTTCAAGTATGTTTCCGGGCTTGTGTGTGCTTGTATGGTGTTGTGGTATGCATTCCTAAGGTCCAGGAGGGTTAATTTAGGCTTAGAATGGGTTTGGATGAGCTTGGTGGTCGAAAATGGCAGATTGGGTTCGAGATGAACTCCATTTTGCATCAGCTAGGGCTAGGTGACCGAATGGAGGCCATACGGCCGAATGAGAGGCGATTGAGGGTCATTCACACGATTGGGATTCATTCGCACGATTGAGGGTTCAATCGCACGACTAAGGCTTCAGTCGCACGACTGAGAGTCCAGTCGCATGGGGAGTCATACGACTGAGGGTTCAGTCGCATAAGTGCTTAGTCGCATGAGTTCATTCGCATTAGATCAGTCGCATAGGTGCCCATTCGCATTAGTTCCATCCGCATAAGGTCCATACGCACGACTGGATGTTCATTCGCATAGATGTTCATCCGCATGAGTCCAATCGCATGATGTTCAGTCGCATGAAGGTCATGGGACTGAAGGGTGTCCATACGCACGAATAGAGCTGTTGCACCCGAAGGAAAGTGTTGTTAGACTTTTGGCTTTCGGGGGAAAGTGCAGATGTAAGTTTTGACGTAAAGGTTCCCGTAAGAGCATGTAAGATAACTGTTATGGCCTTAGAAAGCATGTAGGGCATGATGATGATGATGTTGCATGTTTATGCATGATATGTATGTATGATGATGCCCTGTATGAAGTGTAGTTGATGCATGTTAATGTTCCCTTGTATGTTGTATATTATCTTTCCTATGGCTTTACGTATTATGATGAATGAAGTATTATGTAACGTAAAGTGGAAAGAAATGAAACGTCTTGCATGCATCGGATAACGGGTCCTTCTTTGTGATTGACCATTAATGTAGAACCTCTACCGCTTACCCCTAGTACTGTGGTATACGTTAGCTGTTCATTTATTGACTTCGGCCCAGTAGCTATGACTGATGGTTACTCTTAGTACCGTGGCATACGTTTAGCTGTTCATTTATTGACTTTGGCCCGGTAGCTAAGACTAATCGGGGTGTAGCACATGGTATTGGTACGGATGATGTCATGCGCAATAAAGTAAAGTAAAGTTAAATGAAATGAATGACGAACGAATGAATGAAGAAGATAATAATGATATTATCCATGCGTACGTATGATGTGTGATCATGTAAAAGTAACGAATGGTTTTATATGAAAGTAAAGTATGTTTTGTAATAAAACTAGAACTCACTCAGCAACGCTGACTTTTATATGTTTTCCAGTTGGCAGGTGAGGTTTGCTGAGGATGGCACCGTGAAGCTACTCAGCTCTTTTTGGGATGGCATTCTCTTGATTAATGTTTTGCATTGTAATGCGAACAAGCTATTTTGTAACGAATGTTGTATTAACTTGCAAAAGCATTTACTTAGAAATGAAAGCTCATTTTAATGTTCCGCTACGATGTCTATGAAATACAATTGTAAATGTATGTTTTATGTGCGATGAATGACCAACTGTAAGCGTCCTGGGAACGGGGCCTTACATGCTACTATGGAATCAGTTGGTGCTAGTGAATCTACTAGTTCCACTAATAGTTCTAAATCATCTCCGGATGAGGAGGAGCAACCTATCATTCAAGAGCAAGAAAGAAGGCAGCTGACTTCTGAATACTACCTTATCAAGCTACTCAAGAATTACTAGATCAAGTACACACTCAATAGTCCAATGTGTCTGATAGAGTTGAAGTTATATCTGAGTTTCAGCTCAAAATAAATAGAATGGAAAAACTTATGTGAAGGAAAGATCAAGTTATTGATGATATGACTTATGAATGATCTTAAAAGACAATAAGATCAAGGAATTGGAGTCCACAATTAAGAATATGATAGATGAGATTGATTAGCATGTTGAGAATGCCAACATCTAAACCATTATTATGGATGATCAAGATAGACTCATAAATACCCAATCTAAGAAGATAGTTGAGTTAGAGAAGAAGGTTGATGATCTCAATCAAAGGCTAAGTCTACTTGAGGATATGCTTATGAAGAAAGAGAAAGATGGGAGAGAAAAGACAAAGACACTGACAAAGATGAGTATGATGACATCTTTGATTCAGATGGTGATGATGGTGATGAAGGAGGTGATGAAAGATATCCTAAGAGACAAAACACAACGAAAAACAGACATGCCTACTAAACAACAAGTACATCTGGGAAGCCTGTAGAGGATGAATTACTTGCCATGGTTCCTTACATAGCTCCTACCTCATGTTAAACTAAAGAGGAGGCTACCATGAGCACTTTAATTGAAGATCTTGACTTACTCTTCTCTGATTTCTTCATTGAAGATATTTTGGAAATCATAAGAGAATCTAGTGTCCCTATAGAACCGTTTGAATTTATTCCTCAACGGCCCATTATCTTTGTGAGATCTTCCAAATGCAAATGATTCCTATTGTAACTCTAACTAGGGAGCAAAAGGAATTCATTAGGAGGTTGTCTGAGAAATTCACATAAAAAACACAAGAAGAAGAAAGAGTAATATTTGAGACTACTAGCTAGTTGAAGTTATTGAGTCTGGTTCATCTGAACTACAGACATACTCAAGAAGAAGAAAATATCTTGCTAAGAAGGAAAAGAAAAGAAGCCTATGATTGAAGAGGATGCTCCAAAGCATAAAAATATGAAAATAGAAGAGAAGCTAAGCATGGCTGTTGTAGCTTAATTTATGGAAGAACACATACAAGCTACTGAGCAAAAGGCCATTAAACAACAGATCATTAGCTTCTAGAAGAAGGAGAAATAAAAGGAGGCTATACTCTTGAGGAAGAAATGTATGATAAGCCTGACTTTTAAGAAAGCCCTCCTAGATAGGAATCAACAGTTGAAGAGATGGTGGCAAAAGCCTAGACTGATAACCTCATTGTTAGAGCCATGTTCCCCATTCGGCAGGGATATGATGTTGATCATGTGTTCAACATAACTTCTAAGGCTATGTCTGAAGAGATTAAGGTGGAGAGATTTTTTGATCCAACTGTAAAAACAGAGTATGAGTTAAGGAAAAGTGAAGAACTCAAGAAGGGATAAGCTAAGGTAATTTCCTCCTCTACTACTGCACCACCTCCTTTAAGAGAGCCAGCAGTATATTATCTATTTCTTGATTCCTATACGATGACAGACGTGAATTAAAGGACTTTCTTGCAAGAATAGCAAAAGGAGGTTAGGTCCAATAAAGACCAACTCTCTTAGATCATCTATGCTAAGAATCATTAATGATTTGAAAGAAAAGATAAGAGCTGTTAAAGAAGAGGTTGTCTAACATCAGCCCAGTCAAAGAAGATCTGCTTGGCAAGTATAAGTTACTTGAGCTGATCATGATTCTATAACACCTTTGTTGAGCAGGCAATCAGAGTGGTTTAAGCAGCAATTACAACTGCAATTACAAGAAATACTAACCACTTCTGAGATACTCCAAGGTGTGTCTGCTCCCAAAGGAAAAGTGGATGTAAAGATCACTGGATGGAAGTATGGTTCTAACCGGAACATGTTCATGGTCAAGAGAATCTCAGGGCTAGTTCAATTCTTCACAGAATATACTGATCTAGTAAACACCCTAAAGATCCATGACTTGCACGAACTTCTAATTTTGAATTAATCAACCATACTTCTATGTCAAGGGGATATTAATTTAAGGACATTTTGAAGATGTTAAAAGAACCAACAACTATAAGGCCCTTAAGGAGATATGTATGAGGAAAGACAAATCTTTCAGGAATCCCTTTGATTAGCAAAAGAAGAAAAAGACAATAGAAGGGTTGGTAGTCCCAAAGAGGAGCATAAAGCCAACTAAGGAGCTTAAAAGAAAGAAAGTAGGTGGTACTCATCAGTCTTTGCCAATCTCAAATGTCAAGTATGATGAAGAGACGTATGAGTTGGTGATTGAGAAAGGAAGGGAAGGGAAATTTGGCACGGAAGTCAGATTGTTTATATGAAGTGTGACTGCTAGATAAATCATATGTTCACTATATGTTCAATAGGCACTTTGAAAGCCCCACTAACAAGCTGGGAGAGGATGATCTAGTGTTCTTCCTTAAATACATAAGGAACTTAAAGTTGTCTATGACATGATTAATAGAAAAAGAAAAGCCAAAAGAAAAAGAATAGTGCCTTTTAACTATGCTAATGTAGTAAAGTTAGAGATCAATACTGCATGAGAGTTTGTGATTCACAAAGATGGTTTATCAACCATTTCCATGTATGATCTATAGTCATTGAAGCAAGTGTGTATTTATGCTCTTCAGAGGATGAGAGAACTTACCATATATGTGCTTGATAGAAGCAAGATGAATAAGGCTAGACAGTTTTAGATAATGATCAACTTTATTCTGGACCCTACTAATCCTAAGTTCCATGGCTATTGTATAGAAGAAACTATCCCAGCAGTTACAAACACAACACCAGCAGTCATAAAAACAACAACTCCTCCAATAACAACATTACCAGCTGCTCCATCAACAGTACAAGCAACAACAACAATAACTACATTAGCTTCAACTTCCACTACAGTCCAAACATCCACCTCACAACAACAACAAGCAATAGCAGAATATCCACCAGAATTTTCACATCTTCCATCACCTGAACATACTTGAAGTACTTAGGCTGCATAATCCTTAGGGGGAGTATTGTTGGAACCTGAAAGGATCATGCAAGTCACTTCAAGTAGTGATGGAATTTTGTTCCGGTTGGAAATTATCAAGTGTGGTTTATACGGATGAAGCCGCATTAGTTTTTGTAGGTGAAAAAATACAAATGCAGATGAGCATTTGTCCACCTGCAAAGAACTAATGCGGGTGAACTCACACAAATACTTATGTCTATCTACAACAAATTCGAACAAGACTTGTTCACCCGCAAAAATAAATGCAGATGTACAAAATACAAATGCGGGTGAAGAACTACTCTTACGAATACTATTATTTTGTACTTTGTACTTATTATTCCTAGACTATATGTTAGGGTACTTAAGTTATTATACAGGTCATAGTTTTGACCTATAAATAGATAAAGTTTTTAAACATTTTTGTGACTCTTGCACAACTTTTGTAACCCTCACACCCAAGAACAAACAGAAAACCCATATTGTTTTGATTGTTTTGATCATTGATCATTTTATTTTTGCTACAATCATCACTAATAGCAATTGATATATTCGATCCTCATTGATTATTACCCGGTCAAATAGTCTTGTGGAGCCATAAACACATTTTATAGAAGAACAAAAATTAAAATAAAAAAAGGTTGTCAGAAATTTCCGACCATTTTACAACAAACCTTTTTTTTGTTTGATTTAAATTTAAATTGCCACTAAATATATTATTAATATGAATAATAGTAACATTATTTAGAAATAATGTTATTACTAATGAGATTAACAATATCTGTAAAGAAAAATAATATAAATAGATAGAGGTTGATGGAGTTTTGTTGGAAAAATGAAGTAAAATCCCGAAAAAGTGTTCGGCAAATGATATGGACGAAAAATGGTCGTTTAACTGTCATAAATTTTAGGGTTTATTATTTGTAGAGAAATTGTTTGAAAAGTATCAGTTAGATAAAACCTTTTTTGTCGGAAATTTTTGTTGGAAAATAAGTTGGTTTCTAGTAGTGAAACCCTATACTAATAAACATTTACAATTTGTAATTTATATCGCAGACCCAAGGGTTACCCTTGGGGTCAGCCACACCCCTTGAAAAAAACCTTTGTTTAGTATATATACAATCCAATCTGTAAGGATTCCTTAAGTCTGATGCAACCCAAAACATTCAATGTGTCTCTGCAACATGCACTAAGTACTGAAGTAAAGAATGCTTCGGAAGTTTTACACAATGCACTAGAAAATACTCTAAGTGTAAAATCTTCCGAAGCCAAGACCAATATCTTCCGAAGCCAAACATGAAGTCTTCCGAAGCCTCAGAGACAAAGTCTTCCGAAGCTTCAACCTATGAAGACAGATTTCTTCCGAAGACTTTTAGCATACATGCTTTATCTGATGTACTGTTCCATAAAGCACCTTTTCCGCTGCATCTCTGTAAAGTCACCAACATACATGAGTTGGTGAAAAGGTCCATGCTTTTGGTAACTGTACATTGAGGTCTTGAGTTTGTAAGTTTCTACTTTATGTACTTTATCCTTTTTGTAATAGATAAGGATATGAGCTATGGCATGTCATAGTCACAAGGTCAAAAGGCAGATATGCCTTTTGATCCTACAATTGATTTTGTTAGTGTCTAGTCAATTGTATCCAGCTGGCTTTCAAAGTATAGCCGGCTGTAGGTTGTAGTATAAGTATTCCAAGTTCTTGTATCTTTCTTTATGCTTTGTAACACTTGTAAAAGAACTTGAGAAAGCAATATACTGCCTCCTTGAAACCCAACTCTCTTGTTCTGTCTCTTTACTTTACTTGTGTTCTTAGTATCATACTTGGTTAATCCAGTTCACTGTTTGATCAAAGTTTAGTTGCTCTCCTCATTTTGTTGTTGTGTTGTAATTTGTTCAAGCCCTTAAACGGTCCTGCAATTGGTATCAGAGCTTTCCAGGCTCTTGATATAAGATCTCACCATCTTAAGATCCCTCACACACACAAAAACTAAACTCTTCAAATGGCATCCATCTCAAAGACTGATATGGAGACTGGAACCATGAACAAATCCCCACTGATCACTCTTGATGATTTTGACACCTGGTGTATGAGAATGGAAGGTTTCATCAGGTCTCTTGATTCAAGAATGTGGGAATCTGTTGAGAATGGACCTTTCATACCCAGCACTCCTTCTGCTACTGGTGCTGGTATGATTCCAAAAGATGTGGCCAACTACTCTGATGAAGATAGAAAAAGAGTAGAGATTGATAGGAAGGCCATGACTGCTCTTCAGACTGCTCTCCCAAACTCTGTATACAGAGGCTTTAAGAAGTGCAAAACAGCTAAACAGCTGTGGGATGCACTGAAGCTGATGTATGAAGGCTCCTCTGAAGCCAAGGCAAGAAGGATCTCCTGAAGCAGCAGTTTGAAAACTTCACCTTTAATGCAGGTGAAACCATGACTCAACAATACTTCAGGTATGTTGAGATAGTGGATACCCTAGTGGATGGAGGAGTTCCTCTTGAGAACAGGGACATTGTAAGGAAGTTCATGTCGTCACTTCCTAGGCAATGGACACACTACTGTGTAGTGATCAAGAGGACTGAGAACCTCAAAACTCTTACTCTCACGAAGTTATATGGGATTCTCAGTGGATACCAGATGGAGATGAACATGCAAGGTTCATCTGGTAACTCTAACAATCAAATGGGTTCAGCCTTTCATGTGGTTGAAACGGATAGCATTGAACCCCAACATCATCTCATATGCTACCCTGACAACTCACAAAAGGGTCCTTTCATCACCTTCCCGGAGACACCCAGGGAGAACTTTACTCAAGGAAGCCCATTCCAAGAGACAAGTTCTTCTCAAGCCTTTGTGTCTACTGATGAAAGCTGTGGGAACTCTCTCTTCACTCTTGAAGACCTGGACTGTATCCATCCAGATGACCTGGAATACATGAAGATAGTTCAGCAGATGGCTCTCCTCACTCACAGAGCCAAGAAGTTCTACAAGAGAACAGGAAGAAGGTTTCCAAGCAATGCTACCAGTGGAAAGTTTGGGCTGGATAAAAGCAAAGTTAAGTGTTACAACTGTAACCTGATGGGCCACTTTGCTAGGGAGTGTAAGGCGCCTAAAACAAATGGTGGCCAAACACAAGCCAGACCAAACTACACTGACAAAGCCCCTCAGAATGAGAAGCCAAAGCAACATGCTGCTGTTGCTGTTGAAGAGGGAGGCTTTGACTGGAGCTTTTAGGTGGAAGATGCTTCTCCAAACCAAGCACTGATGGCAGACCATGATGAAGCCAAGGTATTGGAACATCTCTGCTCTCCTGAATGCATTGCTAAAGTAAATAGATACAGGTCCTACAACTTAGAGATGAGATCTGATCTTGAGTCATTAAACATATTAAAATCTGATTTTAGAAAGTCTGAAAATGATTACAAGTTAAAGATAGAGGACTTGGAGAAAACCATTTCAGTACTAAAACATGAACATACAGATTTTAGAACTCAGATCCAGGATCTCATAACTAAGTTGACTGAGTGCCAGGCTGAGCTTGTGATCAGCAAAGCCAAGGCAGAAAAGAGTGTTCTTGAAGAAGAGACCTTCAAGAACATGATATCCTTATCCCTGCACAACAAAGTGTGCTATCAAAAGAGACAGGGACTAGGATCAAATGAGATAGCTCCTCCACACACAATCTTGTCTGTAAGATCTCCTAGGTGTGGAACTTGTGAAGATGAGCTTCCTCTCATAGATCCTATAAGTGAGGAGGATGAAGAAGTGATAGTGAAGAATTCCTCTGAGAAGAGTGAAGAAGAGGATTCTACCAAGGGCCACTATCCTTCTAAGAAGAAGAAATCTACTGTGATGACCAAGTCCAAGAGAAAGAACTTGATCAGGAAGAGCAAGAGAAAAGCAAAGAAGGCTCAAGAGATCAAGGCTACCTTTGATGCTAAGCAGAAACAAGTTTTTATCTCTGCAGGTTTCAAAGTAGTTAGGACTGAAGACATCAACCAAGACTCCTCAGCTAAGAGTCCTGGTTCTTGTTCAAATCATCTCAGTGCAAAGAAGAAGACTGAGCTGCTGTGTACCACTGCTGCACAGCCTGGACCATCAAACTCCAAGAACAGTTCACAGCCCAAGAGAACTGTCTCAGCATCTACCAAGATGAAGGTGGAGAAGGGATGTGACCAAAGCCAGTCTTGCTCTCATAAGGAGACTACTTTGAAGAAGAAGATGTTATGTGTCATGTGTGAAAGTACTTCTCACATTGCTAAGGATTGCCCATACAATCCTAAAAGTACTATCCACATGACCAATACAAAGACTTCAAAAAGTCTCAAGAAGATTCAAGCTTCGGAAGGAAAGTCTGTTTCCTTCGGAAGCTCCAAATCAAAGAAGAAGGTAAATGGAAAATTACCTTCGGAAGTAAAATTGGTCTCGGAAGAAAGGAGTTCTTCCGAAGCACTGAAGTCTGCTGCAGTGACTGTAGAATCTTCCGAAGGTTCAGTCATCAAAACTTGTGAAGTCCCAAAAGCTTCTAAGGTTTTGAAGGTCAAGTCCAAGACTCCAAAGGTGGTGTGGAAGTCTAAGAAAGACCAAATGACTGAAGTTTCTCCATCAACAACAGCTGAAGATCCCCATAGTACAACCATAGGATCTATTACTGTTGCATTACCTTCCATTACTCTTAGTGAGCCCAAGACAAGTAAGGCTTGGGTTTCCAAATGTAACTAATCATTTTCTTTGTGCAGGAACAGCTCAAGACAAACAAGAATGTCTGGATAATTGACAGTGGCTGTTCCAGGCACATGACAGGCAATAGGTCTCTACTCCATAATTTTGAGAGAATTGATGGAGGACCAGTTGCTTTTGGAGGAGATGAAGGTGGTTACATTTCTGGAAGGGGCAAGGTCACAAATGGTAAGCTCAGCATTGAGAAGGTAAACTTTTTAAGGAGCTTGGGTACAATCTTCTGAGTGTATCCCAATTTTGTGATCAGAGTCATAACATGCTCTTTACTGAGCATGAGTGCATTGTTCTCAAGCCTGGAGTGGTCATTCCTCATGAGCATATCCTGCTCAGAGCCCCCAGGAAAGGGAACATGTACAAGATGGATTTGCAAGAAACATCTCCCTCTGGAGAAGTTTCATGCTTTCTATCTAAAGCAAATAGTGATGAGTCTTTCCTATGGCATAAAAGAATGTGCCATGTAAACTTTAAGAACATGAATAAATTAATTAAACATGATCTGGTAACTGGAATGCCAAAGAAAGAGTTTACAAGTGATGATCATTGTGTTGCATGCCTGAAAGGGAAGCAACACAAGGTATCTCACAAGCCTAAGGAAAGGAACTCCATCACTACTCCCCTACACTTGTTACATATGGATCTCTTTGGCCCCACCAGTGTAATGAGTCTAGGAAGGACCTCTTATTGTTTAGTGATCACAGATGATTTTACAAGATTCACTTGGGTTTTCTTTCTTAGAACTAAGGATGAAACCCCTGAGATTCTGAAGAATTTCATCTTAAAAGTTGAGAATCAAAGTGATCACAAGGTCAAAACCATAAGATGTGATCAAGGAACTGAATTCAAAAACCAAATCCTTGATATTTTGTGATGAAAAAGGTATTACAAGACAATATAGTGCTCCCAGGACTCCTCAGCAAAACGGAGTTGCTGAGAGGAGAAACAGGACACTTATTGAAGCTGCAAGAACTATGTTGTCTGAATCTAAACTGCCATCACCTTCTGGGCAGAAGCAGTTTATACTGCTTGCTATGTGCAAAACAGAGTTTAGTAGTTAAGACACATGGTAAGACTCCTTATGAACTTTGGCACAAGAGGAAACCTTTCATTGGTTTTCTCAGGTCATTTGGATGTCCCTGCACCATCTTGAATACCAAGGATCAAATTGCCAAGTTTGCTGAGAAATCAGATGATGGACACTTCATTGGATACTCTTCCCAAGCTAAGGCTTATAGAGTATACAATCTCAGAACTAGAATTGTTGAGGAGTCAGCCAATGTGACTTTCAATGAACACACACCTGTGTGGTGGTTCTGGTCCTGATTGGCTATTTGATCTTGATTTAGTTACCAACTGTTTTAACAAATCTTGTGAGAATGTTTCAGGATCTGCAGAAAATTTAAATACAGGTGATCCTGATCCAAGATTTGAGCTAGGAAGACCTCAACTCATACATCTTCAGCTCCAGTTGGAACTACTTCAGCAAATGAGGTCTCTATCAGCACAACAATGACAAATTCAGCTGATACATCTGGTATGCCTTCAAATTCCAGCTCAGAGGCTCCTCAACCAGATAAAGATACCTCAATTGTAGAAGACAACAATGGTGATGGTGATAGTGATCAGGAATTCCTTGATGCTAATAACCACACCATAGATGACAACATCAATGATGTCACACACTCATTGGATCAAGTTAATCTTGATAAGTGTGGTAATGTGGAGGGTGAATCATCTATGCCAGATCTAAATTTCTCAAATTTGGATCTTCTCAGCAACTTGCTGTGATCCCTCAGCTAAGGATCCACAAGTCTCACCCCACCACAAACATCATTGGAGATGTTGTCACAGGGGTAAGAACAAGAGGACAAACCCATGAAGCAAATGTTTGTCTTCACTCTTGTTTCTTATCTCAGATAGAGCCAAAGAAAGTTGATGAAGCTCTAAAGGATGGAAGTTGGGTTGAAGCTATGCAACAAGAGCTGCTTCAATTCAAAAGGCAGAAAGTTTGGAACCTTTGTCCTCTTCCTCATGGGAAGACTACCATTGGAACCAAATGGGTTTTTAGGAATAAGAAGGATGATAGAGGAATCATCATCAAGAACAAGGCAAGACTAGTTGTTCAAGGATACACACAAGAAGAAGGGATTGACTACACTGATGTCTTTGCTCCTGTAGCAAGATTAGAAGCTGTTAGGATATTCCTGGCATTTGCTGCATCCAAGAACTTCAAGGTCTTTCAACTTGATGTAAAGTGTGCTTTCTTATATGGAGTGATTGATGAGGAGGTTTATGTCAAACAGCCACCTGGTTTTGTAGACCCTGATCATCCTGATTATGTCTGCAAGCTTGACAAAGCTCTTTATGGGCTGCATCAGGCACCCAGGAAGTGGTATGAGACACTATCTGAGTATCTTTGTAAACATGGATACAGGAGAGGTACTATAGATGGAACTCTCTTCATCAAAGGACAGGGAAATGACTTATTGCTGGTTCAAGTATATGTAGATGACATCATCTTTGGTTCAACTAATCCAAAGCTCTGCAAAGACTTTGAGAAGCTGATGAAAGACAGATTTGAAATGAGTTCAATGGGAGAACTCAACTTCTTTCTGGGAATTCAAGTGAAGCAGGTTGAAGATGGCATCTTCATAAGTCAGTCAAAGTATGTTCAAGACATACTCAAGAGGTTCAACATGACTGATTGTAAGATTGCTAAGACACCCATAGCCAGAAACCACTCCCTTGGTCCAGATCTTGAGGGGGAGTGTGTAGATGAACACTTATACAGGGCTATGATTGGGTCTCTTATGTATCTTACAGCTAGCAGGCCTGATATCATGTTTGCTACATGTATTTGTGCAAGATATCAAGCCAACCCTAAGATGTCTCACTTAATCACTGTGAAAAGGATTTTAAGATACCTCAAAGGTGCTTCAACACTTGGTCTATGGTATCCAAAGAATCCTAATTTCAATCTGTATGCCTATACAGATAGTGATTATGGTGGTTGCAACATGACTGCAAAGTCTACATCTGGGGGATGTCAATTCCTTGGTGGAAGGGTTGTCTCATGGCAATGCAAGAAACAATCCTGTGTGTCTGCATCAACTGCTGAGGCTGAATACATTGCTGCTGCAAGCTGCTGTGCTCAAGTGCTTTGGATTCAAAATCAGATGCTGGACTATGGATTTAACTTCAAAGAGACTCCTATCCACATAGACAACAATAGTGCTATCTCTATCACTGAGAACCCTGTGCAGCACTCAAGGACCAAACACATCAACATCAGGTATCATTTAATAAGAGATAACTATGAAAAGGGATTAATTAAACTAGTCAAAGTTCATACAGATGAACAATATGCTGATCTGTTCACAAAAGCTTTTGATGAACAGAGATTTAAGTATCTGATATCAGCTATTGGGATGATTAACTTTGAGTAGACTTTTTCTTAAAACTAATTCTAATTATTTCTTCTTAAAATATGTGTGTCCTAAGTTGTCTAGTTCATCACTTTCATAAGCTCATGTTTTCTTTGGATGTAAAATTCTTTTTGAAGACTTTCCTTAGATTCTTGAAAATTTTCTGATACTTCGGAAGATAAAATTTTATCTTCGGAAGAAAAACATGTCTTCAAAATAAATAACTGTCTAAGAGATTTTACCTTCGGAAGAAGTCTAAATCTATCTTCCGAAGCTTAAAATTCTTATCTCAGACACTTATTCATTTTTAAGGACTTTTTCCTTCCGAAGCAAAATTAACCTTCGGAAGCTTTGTTTATTCTTATACAAAGCATCCAAGGGTTTATTTCTCTTCCGAAGCATAAATTTCAAGACTCTCAGGAAAATCTTCCGAAGCCATTTTAGCTTCGGAAGCTTTTTCAATCAAAACTTCCGAAGACAAATTACCTTCGGAAGCTTTTCGAATTCCAAGAAAACTACTTTTGAGCAAAAGTAAACTACCTTTTCAGAGGTGGGACCGACTTCCGGATTTCAAAGTTTATCCTCTTTCATTAACTTTGGTTCAAATCCCTTTTCACATAAATACCCAACGGTTCCCCCTCTTTCTCACTATCTTCCTCAATTCCACTATTCCTCAAACCTAATTCTCTAAACCGCCTTTGCTTTCTACCTTTCTTCACCCTTAAGCTTCTGAAATGGCCAACCTTAACCGCAGAAACAACCCAGATTTCTCCATGCAACTTCACAGGCAACATAATCAAGTTGCTCTGTTAAGCTCTGAGAAAGATGCAAGTTTCTCAGAGATTTGCCAATTCTTAACTCTATCCAACTATTTCACCTCCCTGACCATTGATCCTACTCTGTATGAGGATCACTTGCTTGAATTCTGGAAGACCTGCCAAGAGGTCATTATGGATGGGGAGAAGGCACTGTCTGCCACAGTGCAAGGGAGGACAATCTTCATCACTCCGGCCATCATCAACCATCATTTGCAGCTGGATGATGAAGAAGGTGAGTTGTCCTTCCCAAAAGAAGCTGTTAATCATTCCTTTGAGCAGATGGGCTATGAGGGAGATTTCTCTGTAAAGACCTTCAGGAAAGGGAAGGTCTCATCCCAGTGGAAATACCTGCTCCATGTGGTTATCCACAGCTTATCAAACAAGCATGGTGGATGGGACCAGATTCCTGAGGATCTCTCCTTTATAGTTCATGGAATGGTTCAGGGGGTCAAGTTCAGGTATTCTCAATTTGTTTATACTAATTTACTTGCAAACTTGGACTCCTTAGAGTATTACATGTTTCCTAGATATGTTCAACACATTCTCAACTGTGAACTGGGCTCACAGTTGAGGGAAACAAGTAATATTCTTAAATTGGGACAGATGAAGCCCGGCATCTTTAAAATAATGAAGAAGCCAACTGTAGGCTTCTCAGGGGTAGAAACAGCCCTAGTCCCAAAAATGTTAGAGCTCATTGCTCAAGGTGACAACCTAGCAACACAAGCTAGTGTTGAACCCACACCTCTTTTTTCTTACCACTAAAAAGACCACAAATAACCCTCACCTACCAAAGAAAATCCAAACGAACCCCTGCTCAGGCTATTGAGTCTGTGCAGGTCCCCATATACTCAACCTTACAGGAGGAAGTGGACACTAGAGCTCCCACTTCCCCTGAGGAGCAAACCACTCCCATTTCTTCACCTATCAGGGCTGAGGTTCCTCATGCTCACCCTGATGAGCTCACAAGCCCAACAGCCTTAAGCCTTCACTCTGAGTCTCAACACTCAAGTGAACAACCTTCAGGGGACAGTTACCATCCCCAGCCTTTAGATCTAAACCAACCAATTCCCAACCTATCCTTCTATACTGATGAAGACTTAGGATTCAGTGAGTACCATGAGTCTCTCTTCTCCTCCCCTACTCAAAGAGAGATGAGTACCTCTGATTCTCCTCAGTCTATCCCACATCAGTCACCTGTTACTGAGGTGGACACTTCTGAACATGTTCAGGATGTCCATATGGAAGAGGCTCTCACTTCTGAAAGTGATTACATCATTAAGACCTCAACCATGGCAACTCAGCCCACTGGCATCTCAACTGAGACTGCTAGTGAGCAGAGGAAAACCAGCAGCCAAGAACCTCAAGCTGGTGGTGAGAGAGAGGACTTTGGTCCAATCATCTCATCCCCCAATGATTCTTCTGATGAAGAAGAGGGGAATTTGAGACTAAAGGTGCAGAAACTGTCAAAAACATGCTCCTATTTAGTCTCTAAGGTTAGTCACTTGAATCTCAGGTGACTACCTTACAAAACAGGGTCAATGATCAGCAACTTCAGATTTCATATCTAAAGGAAAAACTAGCTGGGAGACCTTTAAGGAGAGCTCAACCAGGAACACAAGAACCTGTGGAAGTGATTGACTTATCCTCCAGCTCACCTATGCAAGTGGGTGATGCTACCAAAAAGGGGGAGAAAGTTATTGCAGCCACAGAACCTGGGAGTTCTTCAGAGAGAATGGACATAGAGGACTCACCATCCTCACTTGCTGTTGTGCATTCTCAGCAACTTCCTCAAGTTCACATTAATGTGGACTCTATAGACTCTATCATCAGGAGTCTCTTTGAGGAAGGTATACCAAGGGCTGTCTCATCTCCACCACAAGGAACTGCAAACTACATCATAAGGTGGAGGTATGATGCTGACAGAAGAGCCCTTGTCCTTCACAGAGTTCAAGGGCAACAAGAAGTGTTTGATTTTCAAAGCCCGAACTTCTATGAAAGATTGGATCTAGTCAACACGCCACTTGTCAATCCAAGCAATTCAAGACAAGCTGACAGATTGGCTCAAAGAATCCAAGATAGAATCCTTGCAGAGTTCATTCTAAGAAGGAGACTTAGGCAATCAGGCAATGTCATCGGTCAACTGGATGTTGAGGTGGACCCTAAGATTAGTTTCATAGGGGAAACCTTGACTGAAGGCCCAGTGGCAGAACCTGAGACCCCTGTCTCATCATCAACAACTGCTGCAGAGGATCAAACTCCTTCTGAGACACCTGCTGGTGAAGGTGTTTCTCAGCCTCTCTCTGGCCAGAGCATGGAAGCTACACCAAGCAATGAAGGCCAAGCCTCTATCCACCCTGAGTCACAAAGGTCTGTTGGTGACAAAGGGAAAAGGATAATGACTCCTGAGGAAATTGAGGAGGAAGAGAGAGAGAGAGAGGAAAAGGAAGCTAAGGGGAGAAAGTTCCTCTGGGTCATCAAGCTTTATGCAAGCTGCAATCAGGGCTGCCCCCAGACCAAATACTCAAGATGATGAGTTAAGGGCAGTCAGGATTACTTATTTACAGACCAGGAACTATGATATTGATGAAATCATCTCCCTCCCCTTAGAAGAATTGAATGAACTGGCTGACATGGAAGTGTCAAGAGAGATGAAAGAAAAAGAGGATGCAAGGCTACTTCTCCAATTCAAAGAGGAGAGGAGACAGAAAAGACTCTACAAGAATGCTCCCACTCTCTCTCCAGTTCAAGAAAGTCCTACACAGGAAGATGTGGCTCCACAAGAACCTCAGGTAGACAAAGAAGAAGATAGGATCAAGATGATCAACTACCTGAGTGCCACAGGCTTCTATCAGGCAGATGCACTTCTTCCCCTGTCCTATGACTTCATTGAGTTTGAGTATCTAAAGCAACTTGAACTTGAGCTAGTCAAAGAAAGAAAGACAACCAAAAGGAAGCTAAGGGAAGAAGCTGCAAAGTCAAGAGCCATCATCCAAAAGAGTGTAAAGAAGTCTGCTGACAGACAAAGGATGATGAGCTTCTTGAAGCTGTATGGATTCTCTGGAAGGAGACTTGGCCCTATGTCTCTATCCACAATGGATGAGCATATAAGGGTGATCAAGCAGAAGATTAAGAGTGGTGAACTGATTGACTTGCACTCTCTTCCAAGTCAAGTCCCACCTGAAGTGGAGGTTAAGTTTGAACAACCTGAGACACCTCAATCCAGACCTCCAGCTGAACCTCAGCAAGCTTCATCTTCTGATCCAAGGCAGGGTCAAACTCCCTCTCCTTCTGAACCTGTGAGGGAGGAACACCCAACTGAGAAAGACAAGGATGATCAACAAGGTGCTGCAGACCAGTCTTCTCAGTTAAAGTCATCTAAGAGGAAGAAGAGAATGGCTTCTAAACCAAAGTCAAAGAAGAAGAAGCCTAAGTCATCTACCTCTACACCTCAGGCTGAGTCAGATCAACCTGAGGAAGTGCATGATGAGGCAGCCCAATCAACTCCTATACAAGTGGCTCCTCTAACAACTGAGACACCCATCTTGTCTTGGACTTACTCTACCAATCCAGAAAGATGGCATGTAGTCAGAGATCAAGGTGTTGAGAATGTCTACTCTTGGCAAGACATAATCAACTTACCTCTGCATGATCTCTTTGAGATGAGAAGATACTATGAAGGTCTTGATGATCCTGACCATCTAATGAAGAAAGGAATGGTCATGATTGTACTGAAGACCACCAACATCTGAGATCTTCTAAGTGTTTTGGTAGCATTAGCCTAGGGGGAGTTTGTAGAGATTCCTTAAGTCTAATGCAACCCAAAACATCCGATGTGTCTCTGCAACATGCACTAAGTACCGAAGTAAAGAATGCTTCGGAAGTTTTACACAATGCACTAGAAAATACTCTAAGTGTAAAATCTTCCGAAGCCAAGACCAATATCTTCCGAAGCCAAACATGAAGTCTTCCAAAGCCTCAAAGACAAAGTCTTCCGAAGCTTCAACCTATAAAGTCAGATTTCTTCCGAAGACTTTTAGCATACATGCTTTATCTGATGTACTGTTCCATAAAGCACCTTTTCCGCTGCATCTCTGTAAAGTCACCAACTTACATGAGTTGGTGAAAAGGTCCATGCTTTTGGTAACTGTACATTGAGGTCTTGAGTCTGTAACTATCTACTTTATGTACTTTATCCTTTTTGTAATAGATAAGGATGTGAGCTATGGCATGTCATAGTCACAAGGTCAAAAGGCAGATATGCCTTTTGATCCTACAATTGATTTTGTTAGTGTCTAGTCAATTGTACCCAGCTGGCTTTCAAAGTATAGCTGGCTGTAGGTTGTAGTATAAGTATTCCAAGTTCTTGTATCTTTCTTTATGCTTTGTAACACTTGTAAAAGAACTTGAGAAAGCAATATACTGCCTCCTTGAAACCCAACTCTCTTGTTCTGTCTCTTTACTTTACTTGTGTTCTTAGTATCATACTTGGTTAATCCAATTCACTGTTTGATTAAAGTTTAGTTGTTCTCCTCATTGTGTTGTTGTGTTGTAATTTGTTCAAGCCCTTAAACGGTCTTGCACAATCTCAATCAACCCCCAATAAATTTTACATCGACCCCATAAAATTTTAACACAACTATCAAAAAGTTTTGGCTACTCTCAAAAATTTTTGACAACTACCTAAGAAAATCAATTATAGATTTTTAAATTATATAATATTAAACCTATTATAAACTAATTAACAAATATTTTTTAAAAATTATAATTTCATCAATATTTTTTTCTATTTTTATATGCCAAGTTACCCAATTACCCAATGACTAATTTTATTACTCTATTGGCTTAATCGTTAATTTAAGTGAGATTTTACTAGATATGTTTACTTGTTTATTTATTGCCTTAACCATTTGGTAAAACACCCACCAGTTATATGGATATTTAAGTTTAGGAATTTTTGTTAGATGGTGCGCGCAGTGACTAGATTTAAAAAAAATTGAAGTTCCATAGAAAGCAATTATAATCGACACTGTATTTTTCTATTATGGGTTTATATAACATTTAATGTATTGTTATTATGTATCTGAGATTTAATTTGGTTTTATATCTTTATTGTGTGACCCAACTTGAACTGAACTAGAACGAAGAAATTTAATATTTAACGATCCACAAATGGCCACTAAAAATTTCCGACTGCCATGAAAAAATTTTATGGGTCCGCCACTACCTTGGATTGGTGGGTTTTTAAGAAAATTCACTCCCAAACCAAAAATAACAATCTAATTGAGATCATTCTCAAATCAACTAAAATCAGGGTAATAGATCAGTATTTCGAGACATATTCGATAGTTTGTGACAAAATACTCTAAATTAGTACACCTTTGTCATAGAACTACGTACACGTACCATGTACTTACAAAGACATATCAATTCGTATATGTTAACAAGTTCAAGCAGATTGTATTTGAGATCACAGTAAACAAGCGTGTGTGTCATAGAATAACACATACCCACGAATTGCGTAGTACTCCTCCTAGCTCTTCCTCATCCGACACACTATCAACACTCCAACAAGAGTAATCGTTTAGTTTTTGAGCGATGAATGTTTGTAACAGGTAAAAGAAACTAAAAGTTAAATACAGTGTTGCGAAAGGGTTACCTGGGCTCAAATTCTAGAACATGTGCTATATCTTGGCCATGATCATCAGGCCAACTTACTTTTCTTATTTCTAATGTATTTTGATCAGCTTTCTGATGTGCTACAGTTAATTTCTTGAGGTTACTCTTGAGAGGAATGGGTGTGGGTGGCACTTCCATGCAACCATTGATGTTAGTTCTAGATCTATTGGCAACATCATTGATCTTTGCTTTATGATCATTAGCATAAGCGCGTACCTCTTCAATAAGGATTCCATGGTGATGGCGATGATGATCTTTATCTGATACAGATGCAACTGAAGGCAAAGAAAGCTTCGTGTTAATTGATTTGTTGTTGGTTTCTTCCTTTGTTTTTCTTTTGTTGGATCTTGATGGCACATAGCAAGAGCATACTAATTGCATCGATTATATGTGTAAGCCAAGATGGCTGGTTAAGCATGACTAGCTAATATGGTTAAGCCTAATATATAAACATTGGAATGAATTGATTGTCACCCTTAGATATTGCCGACAATATTCAGGTTTTTGTGTTTTGATGATGAAATAGTTTGTCCAAATTTGGTTGATAGATAATGGGATGGGATCTTTGGTAAGGAAGAAAACTAAAAGGTTTTTTAGTACACATTATCACCTCATGTGCACTTGTGCTTCACCCCCACCAAAGTTTACTTTTTTGCAATGCACTTGATGAGGTGAAATGTTTTTCTTCTTGGTGCTTTTCCTTTTAAAAACACTAATTTAAAGTCGGCTCTATTTATTTAAAACAAATAAGTTGATTATGTTATGGCTTGAGTTTAAATGAGAATCGCTAAAAAGGGTTCATTTGATATAGTTATGTAATGGTTCTATAAAGTGGAAAAGTGTGATAAAAAATATATCGACCAAAATGAATTATGTAATGGAACGAAAATGATAAAAGGTCATCTAAAAGCTATTCAAATACTTAACCTGACGTAGTCATATTTTGAAAATTAACTAATATTTTGATTATGTAGTTTTTATAATTATATAAGTGATGTGTTAATTAGCCATACACTCGAAAAAACGTTAATGAATTAATCCAAATTAACCAACATTAGGCAACATGGAGTCCACGCAGGAAATTCACTGACTCGGGAAAAAAAACATACCAGTCGGGAACACCACCCCCAAGTTTGGTTTTTTTTTTTCTGTTACTATTTGTAAGATTTCACCGACAGTTACCAAGGAAATTTCCTTCTTTTGAACGTTGTGCAACGATCACGTGATCGTTTTTGGAGTCGTTGCATGTCTTTTTTGAAAAATGATTTCAAACCTTGTAAATATAATTCATTTCTTACAATTTTTTACACCTATCATGTACTCTATTAACTTTAAGTTTAATTAATTAAACTTTTTAAAGTTAATAAACAAATTAAAGTGATGTGGCATGTCGTACGATATTTCCTCACAATTTGTAAAAATCCGAAAAATAAAAAGATTGATAAAATTACACTAATGTTCTATGTCATAAGAGTGGGATGTACTCCTTGCGGCCATACAAGCTATCATCCTGTTGATGCACCCCACTAAATTATCTTTGCTTTTATAAATTGGTCATATTGTTATGAAAAAGCTAAAGGAAACTTTAAACTGCAATATGGGCTTTTTAGAATATTACTTAAATTATCAATTGACTAGTTAAAAATTTAAATATAGTCTTTGACCAACATGTATTCAAATTTAACCAGTTGACTCATTTGTATTGTCACATGACAATACCATAGCATGTGGTATCGCTTACATGGAATTTTTTTTTTTGTCAGATGTACCGTGCCATCTCCATATCTCACCTAGATTAGAGTGTATTAATATAACACCTTAGAGATAACAAGGTCATATCATATCTCCACATATCTCGCCTAGTGTGTGAATATAACACTTTAGAGATTACAGATTACTCATATCATATCTTCACATTATTTCTACCTAGAATAAAGTGTCATGTATATCCAACTCTTTATTTTTTTATTTTTTTTACTTTTTCCCTCTACTCATTGAATTTTATTTCTTAAAAAATAACACAAGTGTAGTTTTTTTAGATTTTGAATTATTTTAGTTTCACTTATAAATATATCATAACAAGTTTATTTTTTTTAATCCAACTTTAAAGTGTTTTCATTTTTACTTTTATTTTACTAAGTAATTAAGTAATGACTTAATTAACTAATAAAAACCATTTAAATAAAATTTACTATTTTGTTAAATTTATTATTTTGTTTAAACATAAAAGAAATAATAAACAAATATTTAAAAAATTTTGAAAGCAGAAAAGTAAATTAGAATAATTTGAATATATTAAAAATAAATATCACCGGCTTTAATGGACAAATGATGTATATTGGCCAGCGACACAAGACTCTGTGTGTAACCCCAACCATTGATGCAAATATATTAGCAATACATATATTTTTATTAATTTCGGTGATACACAACCATGCGGTATCTTATGGTTGTATTGAATTTCTTTCTTTTTTTTTTCCTTTATGGCAATACAACATGTGTGTGTAATTTCGTCCAACGATACCTAACAATACGCCATGTCTTGGCATCCACGTCCAGAGATATATTATCACATGGAAGCGTCTGATTGGTGAAAAAATCTTATAAGATTAAAGTCAATGACTAAGAAAATATTGATTGATAAAATGGTTATTTGGTAATTTTCTTTTTTCGGTACTTAGATTTGTATATTATGTGAAACACGTGCGTTCTTGTTCAGGCTTAAACAAATGGTCACTTTTGCTAATTCAGATGGAATTAAAAGATAGAATGTTTACGCTATTTATCTTGTCTTAGACATATTAACAACCAAATGGCCACTTTGACCAATGTGCTAAAAAATACTCTTTTAAACACGTTTATTTCGAATACTATAATTTCATGATCGCATGTATTAGCCAATTAAATTAAAAATGACAACTGACACATGTTACTTAAGTATATATAATATCAACGTTTAAATCAACCTATACAAATTAGTCACGATGGTTGACGGACTACCGACTTTAAAAAAGTCCTTCAAGAAGAAAAAAGTGATTTTAAAATTTTGGTGTCGGTGATAAATCAAAATCATCTTCGATTAAGGCCCAAAGAACATACAAAAATATAACAAAGTTTGTATTTCTAGGCACCGTCTATACTATAGTTCATTGTAATTACCGGCAGACTCTCACGGATAAGGTTTTTTTTTGATTTCCTTAAGGTCTTTTTGGTATTTGCTAGGGAAAGAAAATTTGAACGATGACCCAATGATGATCCTTCGTAAATATGAACGTAATATTCATTTAAGATTTCCTTCAAGGCTATTAGGTATTTCTCATGAAAAAAAACAATGGAATGTTGTTGGCTTAATTTGGATTGGAGCGTAAAATTTTCAGGCTAATATTGAAAAGAGTAAATTACTATTTGCATCCCTGAGGTTTGTTATTTTTAACTGTTTGAATCCCTATAGTTTCAAAACCTTGAATCGCCCCCTGAACTTTTAATTTCTTCCTCGTTTGAATCCTTCAAGCTGACGTCATTACATGGCTCAGTTAATTAAATCTGTCTTTTTTTCTCTTTCTTGCAGGGGTATTTTCGTCCTTTCTTCTTTATCTCTCATAATACCCTTTTAATGTTTTAACCTCATTGTAAAACCCTTTCAAAGTTTAACCTTTAACCTCTTTCAAAGAAATAGCAGAATCAATACTTCAAATCCAGGATAAAACATCTTCATCATCATCTATACTAAAGATGGTTGGTCCTACGTGGTCCATTCATGAAGTAGATTATCCATGGTTTGATCCAGTCGAAGTTTACGGTATGTGTTCTTCAAAATCGTTTTGAAATTCAGAGTTTATGTTCTCATCATATTGTTTTAATATTACAATATACATTATTGCAGCTAATGAGCCTACTCTATTCACACTTGAAATCCACCATGGTGGAGAGTTTGTGAAGTTCCCTGGAAGAATGTATGTGAAGGGTAAAGTTACATATGTGGACATGGTAGACAGTGATCTGTTTTCAACTTATGATGTTGATTCTATGATGCCAGAGTTAGGTTATGAGGTGGATAAAGTAATGTATTACAATTTTAAGATTCTGGGGCATGACTTGGATTATGGTTTAAGAGCTCTTGGTGGTGATTTGGATGTGTGTAACATGCTACAATATGTGCAAATGTTTAAGTTGATTGAACTCTACATAGAACACAAAGTAACAAGGCTGAACACCTATTTCCAGTCTCCTAACCAAGGTGCGATGGTGATTATTGAAGAGATTGATGATAGTGGACCATCTATTCCTTGCAGAAGGCAGTTACAACTTGAATGGTTTGAACAAGACACTGATCAAAGTGTAGATGCACATGATGCTAATTAAGGTCATGATGCTCATGAAGGTGTAGATGCAGATGATGTTAATTTAGGTCATGATGCTCATCAAGGTGTAGATGCACATGATGCTAATCAAGGTCATGATGCTCATGAAGGTGTAGATGCAGATGATGTTAATTTAGGTCATGATGCTCATGAAGGTGTAGATGTAGATGATGCTAATCAAGGTGATGATGCTCATGAAGGTGTAGATGCAGATGATGTTAATTTAGGTCATGATGCTCATGAAGGTGTAGATGCACATGATGCTAATCAAGGTCATGATGCTCATGAAGGTATAGATGCAGATGATGTTAATTTAGGTCATGATGCTCATGAAGGTGTAGATGTACATTATGCTAATCAAGGTGATGATGCTCATGAAGGTGTAGATGCATATGATGCTAATCAAGGTGATGATGCTTATGAAGGTGTAGATGCACAGGATGCTAATCAAGGGGTTGAACCAATAATTAAACGCCAACAGGTTGGACCAATGGTAAATGCAGAGCCAAAGGTTATTGTGGAAGATGCACTTGGAATGTCTGAAAGTGATGAAGAAGTTCAAAATGAAGAAATGGAAGTTGATCAACAACATTAGCACAAAAATGATTTTAATGACATTATGAGAGATGATGTTTTCCTGTCAAATTTTATAGAAGCCTTTCGTTCAGAAAAAGATAACAATGATGAACATGTTAAGCAGCAACATCATAACTGTTAGGTCTAGGTTCAGCAGATCTAGTTCATTATGTATAGCCTTAGTACTTGAATTAATATCTGTAATGAATGTTTGTGATTCATTATTGTGTATGCATTAAATATATAGATTAACCCATTTATGTGTGTGTTGATTTATGTATGGTTGTAGGTACAAACATTATACTTGGTCAATTTATGAATTGACCAAGTGTAAGAGACATCTACGGATGAACATTTTGTTCTTCCGTAGATATATTTCTTACAAGTAACTATACATCCGAAGATCCTCTACGGATGAACAATCAGAAGTGAAGAACAAGATTGCTTCGGAAGAACAAGATTGCTTCAGAAGAACAAGATTGCTTCGGAAGAACAAGATTGCTTCGGAAGAACAAGATTTCTGCGGAAGAACAATTCTTCTGCGGAAGAACAAATCATCTACGGAAGACAATATTCCTGCGGAGTCCAAACACTTGTATAATACAAGTGTTACGATTCAACAAGTCAATAAGGCAGTTATGCGAATCCCGAGAAATCCGATGATTCCTTAACTGAAACAAATCAAATCCCAAGAGATCCGGTGTTTTCTATAACTGAAACATCATTGTCTATATATATGGATCCTAGGTTTCAATTCAAACATGATTGTTTAGACGATTGATTGATCGACAACAGCAATAGCAATACGACAATCACTTCAAAGTCTCTCAATCAAACCCTAGCAGCCGTCACATCATAACATACTTTGATATCATTCATTCATTATATTTGTAATCATTAACATGTTCTAATGAAATACTTATTAATCATTAATTGTGTTTTGTTATGTGTGTTCTTGAACATTTATTGATATTTAAAGTTACTTCAAACAATTAAACCAAATCAACGTTGATTCCGCAAACGTTGACTTGCCATCAACCGACACTGATAATTCCTGTTTGCGATCTTTGGATTCACAGGTGGTATCAGAGCCAAGTGCTCGTTGATCTAGATCGATTGATCTATCAGTGTCAGTTGAGTTTAATTGATTTTAATTCCGTAGATTTGTCAGTTCTTACTGATTAGATCTACTGTTGTCGTTTAACCGCAATCGATTTAATTAACTTGTATCTATATTCAAATCAATTGAATAGCAGATCTTGTTAATCATTCTCATCAATTAACATCATGAGCAACTTCAGCGGATCACCTTACCAACCACCGAAGTTGGAAACAAAAGCAGACTTCAAGTCATGGAAAATCAAGTTTAGAAATCATGTAAACTATACTGATTCTGACTTATGGGTCTCCATCACTGAAGGTCCTTATATTCCACCCTCTCTTGGGCTGGATTATAACGACAAAAATCAACCAATCAGTACCAAAGATCTATCACCTGATGATGTCAAAAAGGTCAAAGTTGATATCAAAGCATACAGTTTGCTTAGTATGGCTTTACCTGAAGAGATATTGGCAGGTGTGAGAACTACAAAACAGCACACTCCTTATGGAAGATACTTCATACTCTCTGCGAAGGGAGTGATGAGATAAGAAGCATAAGGAGAGACACCCTCAGGTCGCAATATGAAACATTTCATCATATTGAGGGTGAATCAATTCCTCAACAACTTCATAGATTCATGCAGTTGGTAACTGAGATGAATATTCTGGAGTTGAAATATACCAGTGAGGAATTAAACAAGAAAATGCTCCACACTTTACCAGAAAGTTGGAAGCAAACTGTATCCATGTTCAAGAACACTATAGATCTGAAATCAACTGGTCTAGATACGCTGGTTGCAAAAGTGGAAGCTCTTGAAATGGACGAAAAATCAAGAAACAAGAGTGTGAGAACTCATATCTCACCCTATCACTTCAAAGAAACAAATAATGTTGGAAGTGCATTTATTTCAAACAATGAAAGTGATAACTCTTGTGTTAGGAGTGATGATGAGGAGGAAGTTAGCTTTTATGCTTCTAAACCCTCAAAGAAATCATCTTAAGATAAGAATCAAAAGAATAAAGGAAGAACTGCTGATCGACAAGATACAACTGCAGCAACACCTAAGTCTTCATATTCAACCAATCAGTCAGAACCAATTACTCTGATATTGGACTCTGAAGAAAATAGAGCAGCCTTTGCAGCTTTTAGTTCCAGTTTTCAAGCATATCTGGGAAGCTCTCTAACGTTAGTAAATATCTGCCAACAAGACTTAGAAGAACTACCTCCTGATGTAGTGGAAGAAATGGACCTACAATGGCAGATGGCCATGATTGCTTATAGAGCTAAGCAATATCTCAAGAGAAATAAGAACTTGGCATCAGCAAGTAAAACATCAAAGATTGGTGTTGACAAATCAAAGGTAAGATGCTTCAAATGCAATCTCTATGGACATTTCTCCAGAGAATGCAATCAACATTCATATCCAGAGATGAGACAACATCAGCAACATCAGAAACATCTGATTCAACCTCATCAACAATCAAATTCTCAAAGACTTCTTCACAGACAATCTCAACTGATCAATGCATCCCCACCTACCACCAATGAATCAGCTGGACCTAGCAACTCAAAGGAGTCAGGGCTGATAATACTTCAAGATGGTACGTGTGACTGGAGTGTGTATGAAAAAGAAGTCTTGGAAGAGAATCAAGCATTCATGGCCCATATGGATCAAACAGTTCCACCAATGGCAAGAGAGGTAAAAGAAATGTTTTGTTCATCAACATGTGTTGAGGAAGCTGAACGCTATAGATTCCATGCTCAACAGTTGGCTGACAAAGTAAAAGAAACTATGATTTTAAATGAATCCCATGTTAGAGAACATAAATTGTATCAAATCAAAATTAACTCTTTGCAAAAGGATTTAGAAAAATTTTGTCACATCCCGGCGGAAGCGTGAAATGCTTAGGGTGTGACTTGTTTGCTCAGAACTCATTGATTCACAACTTTTACCAAGTATCACATAAGCATAACATATTTCATAGCAAAGCACAATAGGTATTATCACATAACTTAACATATTTCATAATATAGGGATAAGGATTACATTAATTCATGATAGTCAAAATTTGAAATAACATAATCCTATTACATCCTTAAAGTCCTAACAGCAACATCTTTAGAGACGATGGAAGTGAGCATCCACCGAAACACTAAGATCATACAAGTTCACTGTCAGGTTCACACAAACTTTCCCCACAACCTCTCCCAGCCATTTTAAACATCAAAGGAGAACATTAAGCTGTTAGTTATGGTGAATTCCTGAAAAAGGATACTCAAAACAGTCAACATAAAGTTGGTGAGCTTCACAGGTTATCAAACATTTAGCATTGATGCATTATATACAACCAAACCTTACATAGCAATCAGATCATTCATATCTATCATATCATAATTTCATAAATCAGATAATATAGCATCACAACACTCATTCTGTTAATGCAGGAAATATTTCCTAAGTAGTGCTACCAATATTATCTAACAGTTCCACATCCGAATTAATGGTTGTAACATAAACCTCAGAAATAATGCATCAATTCGTAAATTAGTATGCTTTTTCCCCAAAACTTTATAAAATAAAAATGGGCTATGAATCTCACCTTTGCTCCCAATGATAACCTATAAACAAGAAAATACTTATAGTTTAGAAAAATGTATTTTTCTTCAATATTTTTAGCACCTCAGGTTATAAAATTTATTTCATAAGTTAGGCTTTTGTATAAATCACGAAATTTTTACAGTGGACATATCTTAATATTAAATATAATATACTAAAATTTCATATTATTATTATTATTTTCAGGCTATTTCTTATAATTTTTACATTATTTAGATAATTCCTTAGAAATATCTTTGGGCCTCTAAAATTAGTCAACTTTTGTCAGAATAACTTCTATAATTCTTATAGTTTCTAAAAATTTTCTTATGTTCTAAATCATAGCAGAATCAATTTTTATAATTTTTCTCATTTTAAAATTATTTGCTAAAAATATCAGAACATGCTCAAAAATTCTAATTTTTACACAAACTGTTTTATCTCTATATTATATTTTCTATAAATTTCTCATAATTTATTTCATAATTTAAGTATTTTTCCCGATTTTTAGTTGACAGAATAATTAAAAATTCATATTTTAGACATAATTTTGAATTAGGTCACGAAATTTTTCCAGTAAATTCTATAATTTGTAATAGTCAATATATAATATTTCCATACATTTACTAGGGTCGGTTCTTCTGATATGATTTTTCCTTTTATATTCTTAGATATTGTATATAAATTTATTTATTTATAGGAATGGCACCAAATCTTACAGAACTTTATTTCCTAATATTCTAAATATATTTTTAATGTTTGTTCCCACAATCATAGTTGTTAATATACAGAACTGATTTACAAACTATAACTAGGTTTTTAACCCTTTTGTTGATAATTTCTTGCTATAAATTTGATTTTTAAGATTTGTTTTACTTATTTCAGATTCTTAAAATCTTTCTTTTTGTTCTGAAAAATAAGTTTGATTTTGTATATGTTTTTATAAGAACCTTGATTGTTTTAATCAAAAGGGTTAATCACATGTGTTTATTTAACACATGTTTGGTTTTCATAACCATAATCAAGTAGAGTTTTAGGGGTTAGAACCTTGATTTTGACAGAAAGAGAGTATGAGGAGAAGGTGAGGATGGCCTAAAGTCCGCTTGGTTTTGGTGTTCTTGACAATCTTTCGGGAGGTGATTCTTCCACGAGGCTTGGATGTTGTGTAACATCCGCCATTTTTCCAAGTTAAAACCCAATCTTTAAGTTCTATTATAAAAATTATAGTAATAATTCTAATGGACCGAATACATTAAATTTGCAATTTATATTGTGAATTATATATTTGTTAATCATCTAAATAATGTGAATAATTATTTTACAACAAATAACTAAATGGAAAAGACTTATCAATACTTATAAAGTTATAAAAAGAATTTTAATAAACTTATAAAGTTTTATTAGTAATTATGAATTTTTAAATACTGAAAATAAATAATCAAATTATAAAGTTTACAAGTTTTATAAAAGTTATAAAGAATAACAAATAAATAATTTGATTGATTATTCAAATTGGTTTTATAAAGTCTATAAATATTTTATAAAAAAGTTGTTAAAATTAGAGTCTTCAAGAATTTGAATTTTAAATTATAATTATTCTTTTATTTATTTAATTTATTTAGTTTTATATTTATTTCAAATTCCAATCATAACCCCCTTTTAAAAGACTTATAAATCACCATTAACACCATTCATAACCTCCTCTTAACCTCAAGTATAAAAACAAGGCTTAGGCCTCACTTTTCATTTGCTCATTCTCTAAAATTCTCACTCTCATATCTTTCTTTCATATATTTGTTATGATCAATTTGAAGAATATTATTTTACAAGAAATTTCAAAAATTCTTAATACTAAGGTAATCCTTTATTATTTTTATATTATACATTTTAATCATCCTAACATTTTTAAATTAAGCTAACAACACACTAACATAAACAAAGAATCCCGTTTGCATATGGACGGCTATGCCGCCGCATTCGGTTATTCCGCAAGATTATTGTTCTAAATGATGGCTATGCCAAAGTGTTAGAATATTTTTATAACTCAAATGAAGATTAATATACCATATATTGACATAATAAATTGTTCTAACCCGTTTCATGTATTAACAATTTTAAAAGTGCACATAAGTGCCTTATTACAATTCTGGCAGAATATAGTCTTACTTCAATAGACGATAACTTGATCATAACAAACTAAATTTGGGTAAACTCAGACTCCATTGTTAAGCTCATTGAATTACCTTTTCAATGACAGTTTATACGTCTTCAAACTCAATCGGACGACTCAACAATAGCCATCACAAGATAAGTGCGCATTTCAGCACCTTCTGTCTTGTGATGCTTGTTTGACCTATTTAAAGATCTTTTCATAAACATGTTTCTGAATGAAAGTTGTTCGGAATACTTTGAACTAGTCAAGTACAAATGTTTATAATTTTATGAAACCGTTTGCTATTTTTAAAACCTGTTCAAACACATACCAAATATTCTGTCCAGAATCTAAAATTGATGCAATAATCCTTTTTCAATCTACCTTTCGCTTTTTAGCATTCCCTAAGCATCTTAACTTCTTGTAATGAATTCCGACCTCAAGTTATTGTTTCTTTTTATCATTTAGGACATCACCTTTGACTCTTGAACATCTAAACTTTCTTATGTACTCTATAACCATCACTATACTTGTGAGTTTTCCATGTGAGTTCTTCATGCCCCTTTTACTTTATTTCACACCTTTTGGGGTGAAACATGTTAACTTTATCAACTTACACTTGTAAACATCTTGATACTTGTAAATGCACATGCAATTCATCTTTACCTTTTTGACATGGTTATTTGTGTTATTGTAAGTCTTATATGAGATACATATTTTGTTTACAATCATTAACTACTGCTAGCCTGGCGACGTCTTAGATCTTTGGGCCTGACAAGCCTATTTGGTGCTAAAGTCTATGTATTGACGACTCCTGATGACGTATGCTTGTTCATCATGGGAACCAAATACACTTAGCCAATCTTATATACTTGTAACCAAGTCGAGGTTTGGTTGTAACTGTATGTGTTCTATAAGCTTGCTAACTTGTAACCATGGACATGAATTGCTACTTGTAACCCTTTTATATATATACATATATGCGTGTGTTTAAACCATGGGAACTCACCAACTTTATAGTTGACCTTTTATTTTTAACATGTTTCAGGTTTCCTACTTGAAGATCTTCTTGTGCTCATATAGGACTTGGACCTAGTTTAAATTGAAAGTCTTACGTTATTGGTTGTATCTTGATTGTTTTGAAATTACTCATTTGTCTTGTAATGTTTAATGAATAATGATATCTAATATTATTTCAACTTAATTAGTTCCATGTGCTATGAGCAATCGTCTCCCATTCGTCCGCCCCGATGATTCCGCCATCGGTCGGGGTGTGACATGTTGCTGCCTTGTAACCGTGATGTAAGTAGGAGGTGATGATGATAACGGTTTGTTATTGTGTTGTGGTGATGTCCGAGTGTGTAGATGGCCGAATGGTGGTGTTGTGGTTGCGGTGTTTGGTGATGGTGAGTAACCGAGAGGTAGTAATGGTTGTGTTTGTTTAGAAAGGTGGGGGATATGTAAGCCTTCGACCGATGATTGATATAAGGGAGTTCTCATGATTACTACTAGTCCTAGGTGGTGAGGTGTTCATTATAGCCTTGGTTAGTCATGGCTAGGTGGCGGTTTTGTGGGTGCATCTAAAAGATCCGAGGAGGTGGCGGTGGTTTGTGTCCAAGTTGTGTTCCAACCAAGAGTTTGCAAGTAAAGAGGTGGAGTCGGCTGCCATTAAAGAGCTCCATCATTACTCTAGGATGCTAGACTCTCAAGGTGGCATGCATACATATATGCTTGGTGTTTGGAGAGCTAGGTGGCGGTTTGATGGATGGTGAGGTGTCCACCCGATTTGAGGTGTTAATCATCTCTTAAGTCGGGTGTTTTAAGGGTTAATGAACCGGTTCTCAATCTTAGATGGTACTTTGGTTTGGGGTTTAAGTGTAGAAGATTTGTTTAGGTTTGTTTTGATGTTAAGTTTCTCTTGATGTTAACTTGTGTTTGTGATGTTTGGTTGAGTTGTGTTTTGGTTTGTTTGATGTTGTATAATTTGTGTATCTTGATCATATATCATTTGGTATTATATGGTTATGAATATGGATACATGCATACGTAAAAGGTTGTGCATGCATGTATGCATGCATACGTTCATCATATATATATATGGACAAATAATATATATGTGTAAGTAAAATAAAAGCATGCATACGTATATCACACATGTATGTATAAAAATATATATACAAGTTAGCCTAGGTGTAGCGAAGTAACTTAAGCGTATAAAATCCTAAACCTAGGGTTGTCACAAATTTGTTTCTGAAAACTATAGCCTAAAAACCCAAGTTGAGCATCTGACCACTTCCTTAACAAAATCCATGGCTGATCATGCGTCAACTGAAGTGAAACTTCAGAAGTTTCAATTATCATCTCAGCAATATGAGAAATTACTAAATTCTCATATTGAATCAAATAAAAGGTCTGGGTTAGGTTATAATGCTGTTGCACCATCTATAAATGATAATTACACATCTTTACCTACAACAATGACCAACACTCTGTCAAATCATTTTGTGCCTAGCACCAAGTTTGAAAAAGAATCAACTCAAATCAAAATTAACGATGAAGCTGAGGTGAGTGAAACTGAATCCTCTGAATCAGGATCTTTAAATCAAAATGATTCAGAATTTGATTATGATAATTATGATGACTTGGATGATTCTGATGAACATGATGTTGATCAAATAACCACTGGTAAGAATGTTCATATTAAAACAAATATTCCAAAAGTGCTTGAAGAAACAAAGTTGCCATATCCTCCTAAACAAAGAAACATGCTGAAGACTATTTGCAAGAGAATAGCTCAATTGAATAAAGGTCTTCAAGAACTTAGTCAGCAACAAGACTCTTCCAAGAAATTAAACGATGAATCTGCTATCACCGAGGAAAGAGAGAGATCCAAGGAAAAAGGAAAGAAAAAGTTATCAGCAGATCATCAACGGAAAAAGAAAACTTCAGCAGATGATCTATGGAAGAGGAATTCAGTAACAATCAATCAGAAACATAAAGTTGAAAGAGAAGAAGCACATCCAAAGCTGAAGAAGAAAGAGAAACATCAAAAGTCAGCAAACCATAAGAATGATTCTGAAAAAGAATCAGATGGAAAATATTACAAATGGTGTGACATGAGAAATTACAATACTGAAGAATGTTACTTCAGTAGCTACTATTCTATTTGCAATATAAACAATCACATGACAGCCGAATGTTACTTCAACAAACATTGTGGCATCTGCAACAAAAATAATCATTCCACTGAGGAATGTTATTTCAACAAAAACAACAAAACAAAAGGCACAAAGAAGAAAGAGTCAGATAAGTCTGAAAAGGATACTGACTGTGAAAAAGGTTCAAAATTGAAGAAGCCTGATCTGAAATCAAAGTCAAAATCAAAGGACAAAATATCATCAAGTGCTCATCCATTGAAGAAAAAAACAACCGGTCAGCAGTCAAAAACACCCCACAAAAGGGTAGATTTGACTGATAAGGAATCAAAGGATGATGATTCATTTTTTGATAAATTTGAAAAGGGAATTCAAATACCTCTTTCAAAAACAAAAGATAGTGAGACATTTAAAGTTTCATTATCAAAACAAAAGACTCAAACAAATGAAGTTGATTTGAATCAAGCAGAAATTAAGAAACAAGAACCTATTTCATCAACATCCCATTCAGCAGAATCATCCTTATCTAAAACAAATCAGAATGAATCAACCAAATCTAAAACTGAAACTTCAAAACTTATTCATAAAGGAGTAAATATTTTAGACTCTGTTGACAAACCCAAGATCACTAAGACTTGGGTTGTCACTTCTAACTGATTTATTTCTGAATGCAGGAATAATATTGGAGAGCTGACAACAAGTGGTATGTTGACAGTGGTTTGTTCCAGGCATATGACAGGAAACTGTTCTCTTCTCCATGATTTCAAACATAAAAATGCTTCTTATGTGGCATTTGGTGGGGATAAAATGGGAGGTAAAATTATTGGTGAAGGGATGATAACAAATTGTGTGCTCAAATTTGAGAAAGTAAATTACTGTAAAAATTTACAGTATAATCTACTTAGTGTGTCTCAAATTTGTGATCAAAATTATACCACATTGTTTTATAATACTAACCGTTACATTCTTAAGCCAGTATTTATTGTTCCAGAAGATTGGATCATCCTCAAAGCAGCAAGAAAAGAAAACACTTATGTTTTGGATATGAACAACACTTCACTCACAAAACATCAAGCATGCCTTATATCTAAACTATCAGAAGATTTGTCTCAATTATGGCATAGAAGGCTTGTCCATTCTAACATGAAGAACATGAATAAATTGGTGAAAAATGACCTGGTCATTGGATTGCCAAACAAAGAGTTTCATTGCTCAACTCACTGTTCTTCTTGTTACAAAGGAAAACAACATAGAGTGTCACATAAATCCAAAACTATCAATTCTAATACTACACCACTCAAATTGCTTCACATGGATCTGTTTGGTCCTACCAATGTAATGAGCATTGGAAAAAGGCAATATTGTCTGGTGATAGTTGATGATTTCACAAGATTCACATGGATCTTTTTCTTAAAACAAAAAAGTGAAACATCAGAAACATTAATGGACTTTGTGATCAGGATTGAGAATCAACTTGATACAAAAGTTAAAATTTTTAGGAGTGACAATGGTACTGAATTTGTCAATTTTGAACTGGATTCCTTTTGCAGGAGCAAAGGTATTGCAAGACAATTCAGTGCACCAAGAACTCCACAACAAAATGGAGTTGCTGAAAGAAAAAACAGAACTCTCATAAAGCAGCCAGAACAATGCTAGCTGATTCACAATTACCTATCACTTTTTGGGCTAAGGCTATAAATACTGCATGCAATGTTCAAAACAGAACATTAATTGTCAAAGAACATAACAAAACTCTTTATGAGCTCCTATTTAAAAGAAACCATACATAGGATATCTGAAAGTCTTTGGATGTCATGTAACTGTTTTGAACATAAAAGAGTCATTGGGAAAATTTTCAGAAAAAGCATATGATGGTTTCTTTGTTGGATACTCTTCAACATCGAAATCATATAGGGTTTATTCCACAACATAACATTGTGGAAGAGACTCCTAATGTATCTTTTGATGAAATTGTATTTACAAAGTCAGTTAAAGGTTCATCATGGTTGTTTGACATAGATGCTTTATCTAAATCATTTAACTATGATCATTTGAACAATGCAGTATCTGATGAAGTATGTTATCCATTTGTTCCACCTCTTATGACTGAAGTAACCTTATCTGCTGATCCTCCAAGGATACCCCCATCCTCGGATGAAAACACTTCAGTAGCAGCAGATACTACATTTGGAAATGAACATGCTGCACCCGGAGATGTGAATGTTGTGCCTTCAACAGAACCAAGCTCTCAAGTGAAATACAATAAACATTGGAAATGATTCATGTCCTCGCTTATCATCCGGAGAAGTTCCTATGGAAGAGCAAAATGCTTCCGGAGAAGTTCCAACAGATAATCAAAATGCTTCCGAAGAAGTTCCTACGGAAGAGCAAAATGCTTCTGAAGAAGTTCCTACGGAAGAGCAAAATGCTTCCGGAGAAGTTCCTAGTGAAGAGCAAAACAAAACTAGAGATACTCCTGCAGCCCATACAAGAGACTCTCTTGATCATTCAACTCATGTTGAACATTTTGACTATTTCTTAAATTCTCAACCTGAGCTGAATCAGTGTGAGGCAATGGAAATGTCTAATCTGGAATCATCTATACCAGTTGAATCAACTCCTTCAATGAGAATCCATAAGACTCATCCCATCGACAACATCATTGGAAATCCTGAAAAGAGAACTACAAGGAGCCAAAGTGGTACAGCCAACCTTTGTCTCTTCAGTTGTTTTCTTTCTCAAGTGGTGCCTCCAAACATGTAACACCCGGATATTTATTATTTTGAAGCCGGCGAAGAAAGAATAGGAAACAAAGTTCAAAGTCGAGGGACCAAACTCGCCAACAAAGAAAAGTCGGGAAATGAGGTGGTATTAGTGGGGAGAGGGCAGCCAACTCTCCCCATTTCCCCCACATTTTTAGCTCACAAGAGAAGAGAAGAGAGAAAAGAGGAGAAAAAGAGAAAAATGGATGTTTCGGGTGATTCGGGTGTCCAAACTCGTCGTGTGGCAAGCCAAATCGAAGCCCTTGACGTTGTGCTTGTTTGTGTGAGTTCTAGGACCCCACTTTACTTGTTTTCAACCGATTTTGGGGCTGGAAAGCATAGAAAACCCGTTTTTGTATGTGTGTGTGTTTGACCCATTTGGGTGTGATGTGTGTGATGCGTTTCGAGTATGTTTTCGGGCTTGTGTGTGCTTGTATGGTGTTATGGTATGCATTGCTAAGGTCCAGGAGGGTTAATTAAGCTTAGAATGGGTTTGGATGAGCTTGGAGGCTGAAAATGGCAGATTTGGTTCGGGATGAACTCCATTCTGCATCAGCTAGGGCTAGGCGACCGAATGGAGGCCATACGGCCGAATGAGAGGCGATTGAGGGTCATTCCCACGATTGGGATTCATCCGCACGATTGAGGGTTCAATCGCACGACTAAGGCTTCAGTCGCACGACTGAGAGTCCAGTCGCATGGGGAGTCATCCGACTAAGGGTTCAGTCGCATAAGTGCTTAGTCGCATGATTTCATTCGCATTAGATCAGTTGCATAGGTGCCCATTCGCATTAGTTCCATCCACATGAGGTCCATACGCACGACTGGATGTTCATTCGCATAGATGTTCATCCGCTTGAGTTCAGTCGCATGATGTTCAGTCGCATGAAGGCCATGCGACTGAAGGGTGTCCATACGCACGAATAGAGCTGTTGCACCCGAAGGAAAGTGTCGTTAGACTTCTGGCTTTCAGGGGAAAGTGCAGATGTAAGTTTTGACGTAAATGTTCTCGTAAGAGCATGTAAGATAACTGTTATGGCCTTAGAAAGCATGTAGGGCATAGAGATGATGATGTTGCATGTTATGTATGTATGATGTTGCCCTGTATGATGTGATGTTGGTGCATGTTAATGTTCCTAAGTATGATGTATATTACCTTTCCTATGGCTTTACGTATTATGATAAATGAAATGAAGTATTATGTAACGTAAAGTGGAAAGAAGTGAAACGTCTTGCATGCATTGGATAACGGGTCCTTCTTTGTGATTGACCATTAATGTAGAACTTCTACCGCTTACCCCTAGTACTGTGGCATACGTTTAGCTGTTCATTTATTGACTTCGGCCCAGTAGCTATGACTGATGGTCACTCCTAGTACCGTGGCATACGTTTAGCTGTTCATTTATTGACTTCGGCCCAGTAGCTAGGACTGATCGGGGTGTAGCATATGGTATTGGTACGGATGATGTCCGATGCGCAAGTAAAGTTAAATGAAATGAATGAAGAAGATAATAATGATATTATCTATGCGTACGTATGATGTGTGATCATGTAAAAGTAACGTATGGTTTTATATGATAGTAAAAGTATGTTTTATAATAAAACTAGAACTCACTCAGCAACGCTGACTTTTTATATGTTTTCCAGTTGGCAGGTGAGGATTGCTGAGGATGGCACCGTGAAGCTACTCAGCTCTTTTTGGGATGACATTCTTTTGATTAATGTTTTTGCATTACAAGCTATTTTTTAACGAATGTTGTATTAACTTGCAAAAGGATTTATATAGAAATGAAAGCTCATTTTAATGTTCCGCTGCGATGTTTATGAAATACAATTGTAAATGTATGTTTTTTCTGTGCGATGAATGACCAACTGTAAGCGTCCCGAGAACGGGGCCTTACAAGTTGGTATCAGAGCCAAAGTTTAAGTGAAATGGGTAAATTTTCAAAATAAACCTTAACTTAAACTGAAAATGGGACGAAAGGGGAATGGGATGCCAAACTGAGTAGCTGCGTGCCATCAGGTATTTTCTTAAAGTTAACCGGTTTTATGTGCGCATGGTATATGTTATGTGTTGTATGTAGGTTTAAATACTGATGTAGTCAGGACAGGTAATACTTGGGGTATGAAAAGTAAAGTAAGTGGCTGATCACAACTGGCCACTGTAATTAGGGACTTACTATACTTGACATAAACTGAGTTGTTTCCTTGAATGACCGTGTTGGTGTTTGAATCATTCAGTGTGATAGAGAATGGCTGGTGGTAGATCTTCTAGAGCTTCTAGGGGTGGAGGTCGTGGTGGTGATGCGGAACCGCGACCTAAAAGAGGAAGGCCTAGATCTGAGAAAGAGGTTCCTGCAGAACCTGAGACTCCTCATCCAGAAGCTGGGGATGAGAGTGCAAACCTGAGGGCCTCGTTAAAGGAGGCTGTTGTTGAGGAAGTACATCAGGTCATGCAGACAATCTTACCGTCTCTGGTGACCGAAGTCATCAAAGCTGTGAAGGAGGGAGAAAGGAAGGAGAGAAATAGGGCCTCGGGGGAGCAACCGGAGCCTGAAACGATTTTCTCCGATAATGAGGAGGAAGAGGAAGAGGAGCCTGTGCGAGAAGTGGCACGAGGCTGTAACTACGGGGTGTTTATGAGATGCAAGCCCCCTACTTTTGACGGTAATGGTAATGCTGCTGCTGCTCACCGATGGGTGAGAGAAATGGAGGCTGTTCTCGACATCAGCGAGTGCCAGGAAGATCAAAAAGTAAAGTTTGCCACCCATTCATTTGTGGACTCGGCACTATGCTGGTGGGACAACATTGTCCAAGCGGAGGGTAATCAGGCGATCGGGAGAAGGAGGTGGCCCGATCTAAAGAAGATGGTGATTGAGGAGTTCTGTCCTCACATGGAGATGGATAAGATTGAGAGGGAGTTCCTGCAGCTGGAGGCGGGATCCATGACACACCAGCAATACACTAACAAGTTCAACGAGATGGCACGTCTGGTGCCGGATCAGGTGACACCTCTGTCCCGAAAGATCAAGAGGTACATTCAGGGTTTACCGGTGGATGTTCGCCGGCATATGATCGCCGCTCGACCAAGTACGTTTAGGTCGGCGGTCGATTTGGCCGGAAGACTTTATGATGAGAGGGAAGTGGTGGTGGTTGAAGCGAATAGGAAGGGTGGTGGTGATCGAAACTGGAACGGGAAGAGGTTTGGTCGGGGTGATGCCTCGACGGGTAACAAAAAGGCACGGGTGGATGACCGCCGCGTGGCCACACCGGGAGCGGGATCAAGGAGGTGTGGTAAGTGTGGAAAGGAGCATGCGGGAGAATGTAGGCTGGGTTTGAATGTGTGCTTCAAGTGTGGGAAGACAGGGCATATGGCGAAGGATTGCCTGTCGGGCAAATGTTTTAACTGTGGGGAAACTGGTCATATGAGCAGGGATTGTAAGAAGCCGAGGGCTGAGAGTTCAGGGGCGAAGAGGACGGGAGGTGATGGGCCGAGGGCGAGCGCCAGGGCATTCACCATGACACAAGAGGAGGCTAGGACGGACCCTGACGTTGTGTCCGATACGTTTCTGGTGAACCAAACTTTAGCTTCTGTGTTATTTGATTCTGGTGCTAGTAAGAGTTTTATTTCTGCTGCTTTCTGTGCTAAGCTGCCTGTTAGTAGTAGACGCGTTGATGCGCCCTTTGATGTAGAAACTGCCATAGGTAAGTCTACCAGGATTTTTGAGATGATAGAGAATTGTGATGTGGAACTCGAGGGTCATAAGTTTCCTGTTAGACCGTTCGTGATGGCCTTAGGTGGTTTTGATTTGGTTCTTGGGATGGATTGGCAAGCGGACTTCGAGGCGAACATTGTGTGCCGGAAGAAGATGATTCGGTTGTCGGCGCCTGACGGTAGTACAGTGACGGTTTATGGTGATCGGGTTACTACGATTCCGATCGTAATCTCGATGGCGGTGGCGGGGAAGTGTATGAGGCGTGGATGTAGTGCCTACTTGGCCTATGTAAAGGATGTGGATACGCCAACACCACAACTAGCCGATGTACCGGTTGTGTGTGACTTTCCAGACGTGTTCCCAGAAGACTTATCAGGAGTGCCACCTGACAGAGAGATTGAATTTTAGATTGATCTGATACCGGGTGCCCAATCTGTTGCCAAGGCATTGTATCGGTTGGCTCCGACCGAGATGAAAGAGTTGATGGAACAGTTGCAAGAGTTGCTTGATAAGGGGTTCATTGGACCGAGTATCTCTCCTTGGGGTGCTCCGGTCCTGTTTGTAAAGAAGAAGGACGGTAGTATGAGAATGTGCATCGAGTACCGCAAGCTGAACAAGTTGACAGTGAAGAACCGATACCCCTTACCAAGGATAGATGATTTGTTCGATCAGCTTCAGGGTGCCAGTTGGTTTACGAGAATAGATCTTCGATCTGGTTATCATCAGTTGAAGGTGAAGGAGTAAGATATTCCTAAAACAGCTTTCCGTACGCGCTACGGTCACTACGAGTTCCTCGCCATGTCTTTTGGTTTGACCAATGCGCCAGCTGCTTTTATGGATTTGATGAATCGAGTGTGTCGGCCGATGTTGGATAAATCAGTGATCGTGTTTATTGATGATATCCTGATTTACTCGAGGAGCGAAGCAGAGCACGCCGGTCACATTCGGGAGGTTCTAGAGACGCTGAGGAGGGAGAAATTGTATGCAAAATTCTCCAAGTGCGCATTCTGGTTGCGCGAAGTTCAGTTCTTGGGTCACGTGGTGAATCCCGACGGGATAATGGTGGGCCCGGCGAAAGTGGAGGCGGTTATGCAATGGAAGTCACCAAAGACGCCATCCGAGATTCGTAGTTTCTTGGGTTTGGCGGGTTATTATAGAAGATTTATCCAAGACTTCTCCAAGATTGCTTCTCCACTAACTAAGTTGACCCGAAAATATGTGAAGTTCGAATGGGGTCAAGCTCAAGAGAAGGCGTTTGAAGAACTGAAGGCGAGATTGACTCAAGCTCCTGTTCTGTCATTACCCGATGGAAGTGAAGACCTGGTGGTTTATTCCGATGCTTCTTACTCTGGGTTGGGGTGTGTGTTAATGCAGAGAGGAAAGGTTATAGCATATGCATCCCGACAGTTGAAGGTTCATGAGGAAAACTATCCTACTCATGACTTGGAACTAGCAGCCGTGGTCTTTGCATTAAAGATTTGGAGGCACTACCTCTACGGGACGAAGTGCACCATATTTACTGACCACAAGAGTCTGAAGTACTTTTTCGAGTAGAAGGATCTGAACATGAGGCAGAGACGGTGGTTGGAACTTATAAAGGATTATGACTGTGAAATCCACTACCATCCGGGCAAGGCCAATGTGGTGGCTGATGCCCTTAGCCGAAAGGAGAGACCCGAGCCGATTCGGGTGAAAGCATACCAGCTGATTATGACCTCGGATGTGATGAAGCAGGTGAAAGAGTTCCAAGATGAGGCATTGAAAGAAGATCATCTTAACTCTGAAAGAATGAGAGGTCTAGTTGGGGAATTGGGTGAAAACACACTCGGTGTTAGAACCCGATTCGGTCGTGTGTGGATTCCTTGTTTTGGGGATCTACGAGTGAGGATAATGGATGAAGCTCACAAGACTCGGTACTCCATTCATCCTGGTGCCACGAAGATGTACCATGATATGAAGAAAGATTATTGGTGGCCGGGTATGAAGCACGATGTGGTGGAGTATGTGAGTAAGTGCCTTACTTGCTTACAGATGAAGGTCGAGCACCAAAAGCCGTATGGGAAGATCCAACCTTTGGATATACTGGAATGGAAGTGGGAGCACATCACCATGGATTTCATTACAAAGCTGCCACGTACCCCGAAAGGGTATGATGCCATATGGGTGATAGTTGATCGCTTGACGAAGAGTGCTCACTTTCTACCGATCCGCGAGTCATATTCATCTGAGAGGTTGGCCGATCTGTTCATCAAGGAAATTGTAACTTGTCATGGTGTGCCGGTGTCTATTGTGTCGGATCGCGACACTCGGTTTACAACTAAATTTTGGAAGAAGTTCCACGACGCTATGGGGACGAGGTTACATATTAGCGCGGCTTATCATCCCCAGACTGATGGTCAATCAGAAAGGACCATTCAGACACTGGAAGACATGCTTCGGGCATGTGTGATTGATTTTGGTGGAAGTTGGGATGACCACCTACCGTTAGCCGAATTCTCATACAACAACAGCTATCACGCCAGCATTGGCATGCCTCCCTATGAGATGCTATACGGTAGGAGATGCAGAACACCCGTTTGTTGGGGTGATATTGGTCAAAAGGAATTGGGAAGCGTCGAGGTAATAGAGGCTACGACTGAGAAGCTTGAGAAGATTAAAGCCTTCATGAAGGCAGCCAAAAACAGACAGAAGTCATATGCTGATAAACGACGCAGGCCGATTGAGTTCCAGGTGGGTGACCGGGTTATGTTGAAGGTCTCACCTTGGAAGGGTATCATTCGCTTCCGAAAACGGGGCAAGTTGAGCCCCAGGTATATAGGCCCTTTCCGAATAATTGCTCGAGTAGGAGAGGTGGCCTATAGACTAGAGTTAGCGGATGAGTTAAGTGGAATTCACCCGACATTCCATGTATCTCATCTAACGAAGTGCTTAGCTAATGAAGATATGATTGTCCCACTGGAGGATATCGAGGTAGACGAACGGCTCAATTATGTGGAGCAACCAGTGGCAATCATCGACCGAAAGGAGAAAAGGCTAAGGAATAAAGTGGTTCCTCTTGTGCGTGTACAGTGGAAGCACAGGAAGGGATCCGAGTCAACGTGGGAGACTGACAAATAAATGAGACAGCATTATCCACGTTTGTTCGAAGAATAACAGGTTTCGGGGACGAAACCTATTTAAGGGGGGTGGACTTGTAACACCCGGATATTTATTATTTTGAAGCCGGCGAAGAAAGAAAAGGAAACAAAGTTCAAAGTCGAGGGACCAAACTCGCCAACGAAGAAAAGTCGGGAAATGAGGTGGTATTAGTGGGGAGAGGGCAGCCAACTCTCCCCATTTCCCCCACATTTTCAGCTCACAAGAGAAGAGAAGAGAGAAAAGAGGAGAAAAAGGGTGTTTCGGGTGATTCGGGTGTCCAAACTCGTCGTGTGGCAAGCTAAATCGAAGCCCTTGACGTTGTGCTTGTTTGTGTGAGTTCTAGGACCCCACTTTTACTTGTTTTCAACCGATTTTGGGGCTGGAAAGCATAGAAAACCCGTTTTTGTATGTGTGTGTGTTTGACCCATTTGGGTGTGATGTGTGTGATACGTTTCGAGTATGTTTCCGGGCTTGTGTGTGCTTGTATGGTGTTATGGTATGCATTCCTAAGGTCCAGGAGGTTTAATTTAAGCTTAGAATGTGTTTGGATGAGCTTGGAGGCCGAAAATGGCAGATTGGGTTCGGGATGAACTCCATTCTACATCAGCTAGGGCTAAGCGACCGAATGGAGGCCATACAGTCGAATGAGAGGCGATTGAGGGTCATTCGCACGATTGGGATTCATTCGCACGATTGGGATTCATTCGCACGATTGAGGGTTCAATCGCACGACTAAGGCTTCAGTCGCACGGGGAGTCATCCGACTGAGGGTTCAGTCGCATAAGTGCTTAGTCGCATGATTTCATTCGCATTAGATCAGTCGCATAGGTGCCCATTTGCATTAGTTCCATCCGCATGAGGTCCATACGCACGAATGGATGTTCATTCGCATAGATGTTCATCCGCTTGAGTCCAGTCGCATGACGTTCAGTCGCATGAAGGCCATGCGACGGAAGGGTGTCCATACGCACGAATAGAGCTATTGCACCCGAAGGAAAGTGTCGTTAGACTTCTGGCTTTCGGGGGAAAGTGCAGATGTAAGTTTTGACGTAAAGGTTCTCGTAAGAGCATGTATGATAACTGTTATGGCCTTAGAAAGCATGTAGGGCATAGAGATGATGATGTTGCATGTTATGTATGTATGATGTTGCCCTGTATGATGTGATGTTGGTGCATGTTAATGTTCCTTAGTATGATGTATATTATCTTTCCTATGGCTTTACGTATTTTGATAAATGAAATGAAGTATTATGTAACGTAAAGTGGAAACAAGTGAAACGTCTTGCATGCATCGGATAACGGGTCCTTCTTTGTGATTGACCATTAATGTAGAACTTCTACCGCTTACCCCTAGTACTGTGGCATACGTTTAGCTGTTCATTTATTGACTTCGGCCCAGTAGCTATGACTGATGGTCACTCCTAGTACCGTGGCATACGTTTAGCTGTTCATTTATTGACTTCGGCCCGGTAGCTAGGACTGATCGGGGTGTAGCATATGGTATTGGTACGGATGATGTCTGATGCGCAAGTAAAGTTAAATGAAATGAATGAAGAAGATAATAATGATATTATCTATGCGTACGTATGATGTGTGATCATGTAAAAGTAACGTATGGTTTTATATGATAGTAATAGTATGTTTTATAATAAAACTAGAACTCACTCAGCAACGCTGACTTTTTATATGTTTTCTAGTTGGCAAGTGAGGATTGCTGAGGATGGCACCGTGAAGCTACTCAGCTCTTTTTGGAATGGCATTCTTTTGATTAATGTTTTTGCATTGTAATGCGAACAAGCTATTTTGTAATGAATGTTGTATTAACTTGCAAAAGCATTTATATAGAAATGAAAGCTCATTTTAATGTTCCGCTACGATGTTTATGACATACAATTGTAAATGTATGTTTTATGTGCGATGAATGACCAACTGTAAGCGTCCCGGGAACGGGGCCTCACAAAACATCACTGCTGCTTTAAAAGACAATAGCTGGATTGAAGCTATGCAAGAAGAGGTTCAATAGTTAAGAAAGCAAAAAGTGTGGTCTCTTGTTGATTTGCCTAAAGGTCAACATCCTATTGGAACAAGATGGCTATACAAAAACAAACTGGATGATAGAGGGATTATTGTAAGAAACAAAGCAAGGTTGATTGCACAAGGATACACTCAAGAAGAAGGAATAGACTATGATGAAGTTTCTGCACCAATTGCAAGAATTGAGGCCATAAGAGTGTTTCTGGCTTATGCATCATATAAGAAGTTTACTGTGTATCATATGGATGTCAAGTGTGCATTCTTATATGGGAAGATTGATGAGGAAGTTTATGTGTCACAACCCCCTGGTTTTGAAGATCCTCATTATCCCCTTAGGGTATACAAACTAGATAAAGCCTTGTATGGTCTTCATCTAGCACCAAGAAAATGGTATGAAACATTATCATCTTTCTTTCTCAAGCATGGCTACAAAAGAGGAACTATTGATCAGACACTCTTTTTCAAACAAAAACATCAAGATCTCTTAGTAGTTCAAATATATGTTGATGATATTATATTTGGTTCAACTAATAAGAGATGTGTGTGAATTTTGAAGAGCTGATGAAATCTAAATTTCAGATGAGCTCAATGGGTGAATTAACCTTCTTTCTTGGCCTTCAAGTTCATCAAAAATCAAAAGGGATATTCATCAACCAAGAAAAATACATACATCAAATTCTAAAGAAATACAATCTTGTTGAAGTATCCTCATGCAAAACACCAGCATCAACAATTGATAAGATTTCTCCTGATCCTTCTGGAAAATCTATTGATCAAAAGTTATATAGATCAATGATAGGTTCACTTATGTATTTAACTGCCAGTAGACCTGATATTATGTTTGCTATGTGTGTATGTGCTAGGTACCAATCTGATCCCAAGGAGTCTCATCTCAAAGCTGTAAAAAGAATTTTCGGATACCTCAAAGGAAAACCAGGACTTGGTCTTTGGTATCCAAAGGATGGAGACTTTACACTCTACTCATACTCAGATAGTGACTATGGTGGATGTAACAGTAACAGAAAATCAACAACCGGTGGATGCCAATTCATTGGACCAAGGCTAGTATCATGGCAGTGCAAGAAACAAACCAATGTTTCTGTATCCACAGCTGAGGCTGAGTACATCGCTGCTTCAGCTGGTTGCTCTCAAGTTCTTTGGTTGCAAAACCAATTGCTTGACTATGGTTACAACTTTCTTCAAACTTCAATTTATATAGACAATTCTGCTGCTATGTTTATCACTGCTAATCCTGTGCAACATAGTAAAACAAAACATATTTAAATAAGATATCATTTTCTGAGAGATTATTCGGAAAAGGGTTTGATTAAGTTAGTCAAAGCGGATACATCAAATCAGCTTGCTGATTTATTCACTAAACCCTTTGATTCAGTCAGATTTAACTTTCTGGTTGAGTCTCTGGGCATGATTAACTTAGATTAATCGAGTTTAAACAAACAAAATATTGTGTGTAATGATGCTTCAGCATGACATATGTATGGGAAATGATAGTACACTATAGCTTTGCTTATTCCTGAATACATAAATAACAATAAATCTCAGTAAGTTTCTTGATATGTGAGTAGATTCATCTTGAGTTGAAACTAAACTAAGTGCAAGCCAAACATAATGCTAAAATGATTGTTTGTGGGAAACTTCATTTTGAGAATACAAAGTAAGTCTTATTCTAATGTGACCAAATCACTCATCTAAACACACTATGTAAAACACTTTATAATATCTATCTTTGCAAATCATACTCCCTCTATTTTGTGTGAACAAAGACCTGGGTGTATGATCACCATACTGAATATTAGTTACAAAAGGTGAAAAGATCATGATCCTCATCATCCCTCTGTTTTGTGTAAACAAAGACCTGGGTTAAAGGCACCTCTGTTTTACGTGAGTAAAGACATGGTGACCTGATGATGATCATATCTAAGCTATCAAAAGAATCCTATGTGATCAACTGTATATTATCTTGAGCTTTTACATCATTGCATCAATGAGATGCCAAATGCATCTTAAGATAGATCTTATAACTTAAAGTACATAGTTCTTAAGTGTGAAAAAATGATGATTTGACTCGCAAAGGGAGGACAAACCTTTGTGAATTGAATATGAAGCCCATAACAGTTATTTTCAAATCAATATGAAAACATGATAATCAGCATGCTTAGTTGATACACGAGCTCTTGTATGGATTTATGTGGACAATATACTTGCAATCAGAACTTGTTCAGGTATCAAATCAACAAAATAACTCATCAGGAAGAGGCTTAGTATTATAGTATGATCCCATCATATGTGTATATATATCTGATCATTATCATACAGTTAAACATCATGTTATTCCTCTTAAAAAAATTTATGATAAATGCTTAATTTCACCATTAATCAGAAATTTAGGGGGAGTAGAATACATGAAGTTAAGTTTCTCAATCAGCAGCAATGTCTATCTCATTATCAATTTGAAGGAATTGGAATCTGAGCATCATCTAAGCTTCTGGATACATGAAAATTTTAAAAAAAATCTTTTTAAACTTTCTTGTGCTAAATTGCCATGTATACAAAGCCAACAAGGTCCTAAAGCAATAAATGGTTCTAACCAATGGACTTGGAACATACATACAACAATATCTCTCTGCATTGTGCTATTTTAAGCATCAGCAGAAGCTACAATGTGGAAATCTTAAATGTTTATCCGTAGATTGGTAAACTACGTTACAGTTTGGTAATCTGTGAAAATATGGACAATCGATTTGCGAGAGAACACAATGTGTGTGCCATCTTAAACCCTGATGATCCTGTCTCAGAAGGGTGTCAAGAAATTATCAGATATCTAAGAAGATCGAGGCTGTTCTATGCCCTATCAGCAGAGCCTATGATTTATCGATCACATATCACTGATTTCTGGAACTCTGCATATGTAGAAGAAGATGGTGAAGGTATTGTTGCTGATGTTAAAAATCGAAGGCTGAGAATTGATGAACAAACAATAAGAAGGGTTCTTGAGTTGGGAGATGTTGAAGCCGGACACCCTGATGTGTTCGAAAATGAATACATAGAGAAAGTTTTTCTCATGATGGGGTATGATGGTGATTTTGAAAAGGGAGAAATCAAGAAAGGAAGACTCTGTAAGCCATACAGATTTCTCTGTCACACCTATCTGACGTGCATTTCAAACAGAAAATCTGGGCTTGATAGATTTTCAAGACATATCTCCTCTGGCATCATTGGTATTTTTGAGGGAAGAACCTATAATTACTCAAAGTACATCTTCAACTGTCTATGTGATCACATTAAAGTGCAGGAGGTTGATAAGATGTATATGTTTCCAAGGTTTCTTCAACTAATCATTAATGCAGATTTGCCTGGAACTTCTGTGGATGGTGGTGTGTTTATTCAAGCACACCTTGGCAGATTTGTTCTGAACAAAATTTCTGCGAAATATGAAGGAGGTGACATGGACATGTTTGCACATGTGGTTGATGCTACTGCAAATATTCCTCAAGATCTTGTGTGGGAAGATGAACAAGAGAACTCTCCAACCAACTCTGTTCAAGACACTCACTCACCACATACATCACCCATACATCAGCAATCTCCAGCCAGCCAAAACACAAAACCAATCCCACCTATCCACCATCAATCACCAAATCAACAACAACCACCCCAACCACAATCTCCAGCCAGCCAAAATACAGAACCAATCTCTCCCATCCAACCCCAGTCACCAAATCAGCTTCAAATGCTACTTTATCAACAACCTCCAAATCCAGAAAATTCGGCCACTGAGAGTATTTACACTGGGGAGACAGAGTTAGTCTCACAAGCAAGTATAGTTAAACTGTTATTATCCAAAACTGAATCCCCTGTACTCTCAAATGAAACTAAACAAGTATCTCCAGTGACTGATCATCAACAACAACAACAACCTCATCAAGAACTTGTAGATCAAGCCATTAAGCCCAGTTCAGGCTCAGCAAGTGTAGACCCAGAAGAAGTTAAAGATGATGAGATTGATGCGCAACATCAGGATGAAGAAAAAGAAGAAGACTATGTTGATATAATTGCCTACAATGAAGATGATCTAAGTGATAATGGTATCCCTGTCAGCAAGAGTTATCTGGTTGCTGAGTATAACAAGCTAGTGCTGAAATCAAACAAAAGAAAGCAAAGAATACATGAGCTGAAGGGAGTGATAAGAGAAAAGGATGAAGAGTTGATGAAACAACAAGCTAGAATAAAAACGCTGAGAGAAGATTGAGCATTGATGCTTTACTTGATAAGGAGTCTGAGCTTAAAGAGTCAGCAGCAACTGAAAAGGAAGAAAAAGAAAGGATGACGATGAAGCTTGAGCAAGCAAATAACACTATGTCTGCTCAGTCAAATGTGATAAAAAGAAAAGAAGAAGAGATTGAGCAGCTAAAAATGAAGATCTGTACATTAGAGTCTAATGCTAATGTTTCAACTGTTCAAACAAAACAATCTACTGAGGCATCAAAAGAGCTAATTCTGTACTCAAGGAAGAGAAAGTATCTTGGTACTACAGAGAAGAAGAGGACTATTGATGAAAGTTCTTCCAAGAAACAAAAGCTCACATCTCCTGAACACACACCTTCAGTAGATTTATCTACCGTGAAGTCTATCTCTCATCAGGATGATGACAGTGATGAAGAGTGGAAAGAGCTGCTCAATGAAGACTCTCCACCAGATAAGGAAGTCTCAAAGGCTGATGATCTTCTGACTACAAAAGACATATTAGAAGAGAGACCTGAATCGACCATGTTCATGACACTCATAAATCATGGTTTCCCTTATGACATGATTGAAAGGCTAAACATGACTGAGATGAAGAATCTGTTGAAAGAATTTAAGCTTGCTTGTTTATGATTCCAAATTGTGACTACGAAGCTTTCAGCACCTTTCAATACATCCAGAAGACAAAGAAGGAGTTGGGACATTGTGACACAGCTAAACTGAGCAAATACAACATGACTTGCTGGTTACAAGGTCATAACTACAAACCACATGAGCTTAAGGGAAGGTCAGTAGGAGAAATTAGAAGGATGATGGAGCATGTGATGAAAGTTGAGCTGGATACTGGTGTAAAATTCAGAACTGAAGCTCCACATCCATCCTATGAGCAACAAAGCAAACTTCCTGCTGAACCTATAACTATTGAATCTAAAGATCAGCACAAAGGGAAGGACAAATTGATCAGAGAGCCAAGAGAAGTAATACCAGGAAAAGTATGGCCACTTGGGACTACAGTGAGGGAGATAACTGAACAGAAATCCACTCTGATACAACTAATAGACCACCTCACAACTCCCAGTTCTGTGGAAGAGAACAAGATCATGGCCTGGAAATATGATCCAAACTGGGATTGTGCTATTATTAAAAGAACATCTGTAAGAGTTGAATACTTCCATGATTTATTTTCAGTGGTGAGTCTGCCAGAGAATGACATCAAAGATCTTCAAAGCCTGATCATCTGCAATTATCCAATTCACCCTAGATGAAGAGACTTCTCAACTCTGGTGGGAAAGCTCAAGACTAAATTTAAAGATGATGTACTCATAGAAGCTAAAAGAGAAGATGTGGAGCATCAGAAGAGAATCAAAAGACTCAAAAGATACAAGTCCAATGCCTCAGAATATGTAGATGATGAATTCTTGAAGAGGGTTGGCTACAAAAGTAGGAATAAAGCAGCAATGAAATGCGTTGAAGGGACTCAATTCACATACCCTATCACTGAATAGGGTTATGTTGAGAAGACAAAGGAGTTGGTCCTGCTAAGAAATGCTGAAAACAAGAAAGCTGACAGGATCAGGATTATTGATCCTATGGAAATCAAATTACTCCACCCCAGCTATACCTCGTATCTCAATGGAAAATTCTTTCCCAAGCTAGCTGATGAAAAAGCTCAAAATGATTTGTTCCTGCATGTCCATGTGATCCAAGTGATTGACAAATTACATGCCAAAGCCTACAAAAGAAGAAGATTCAATGCTGGACTGCTAAAGGGAACAACTTTTGATGAAGTAACAGAACTCAGAATTTCAGACTAAGATGAGCTAGAAGTGGTGAATAACAACAATATGTTAACACACTCACTACGGAAGAAGATGTTCTGGGGATAAGCTTTGAGACTCTGAAGAAGTTCAGTAAGATGAAGATCAACTACAAGTATGATGATCAGAAGACTGTTGTGTCTTACTTCTACAATAAGATCATTGCCAGAGTCAAGGAACTTTCAGTGTTGAAGAACTGATTGCAAGTATCTAAGCCTAAGGGGGAGTATTGTTAGGTCTAGGTTCAGCAGATCTAGTTCATTATGTATAGTCTTAGTACTTGAATTAATATCTGTAATGAATCTTTGTGATTCATTATTGTGTATGTATTAAATATATAGATTAACCCATTTATGTGTGTGTTGATTTATGTATGGTTGCAGGTACAAACATTATACTTGGTCAATTTATGAAATTGACCAAGTGTAAGAGACATCTACGGATGAACATTTTGTTCTTCCGTAGATATATTTCTTACAAGTAACTATACATCCGAAGATCCTCTGCGGATGAACAACCAGAAGTGAAGAACAAGATTGCTTCGGAAGAACAAGATTGCTTCGGAAGAACAAGATTGCTTCGGAAGAACAAGATTGCTTCGGAAGAACAAGATTGCTTCGGAAGAACAAGATTTCTGCGGAAGAACAATTCTTCTGCGGAAGAACAAATCATCTACGGAAGACAATATTCCTGCGGAGTCCAAACACTTGTATAATACAAGTGTTACGATTCAACAAGTCAACAAGGCAGTTATGCGAATCCCGAGAAATCCGATGATACCTTAACTGAAACAAATCAAATCCCAAGAGATCCGGTGTTTCCTATAACTGAAACATCATTGTCTATATATATGGATCCTAGGTTTCAATTCAAACACGAATGTTTAGACGATTGATTGGTCGACAACAGCAATAACAATACGACAATCACTTCAAAGTCTCTCAATCAAACCCTAGCAGCCGTCACATCATAACATACTTTGATAACATTCATTCATTAATTTGTAATCATTAACATGTTCTAATGAAATACTTATTAATCATTAATTGTGTTTTCTTACGTGTGTTCTTGAACATTTATTGATATTTAAAGTTATTTCAAACAATTAAACCAAATCAACGTTGATTCCGCAAACGTTGACTTACCATCAACCGACACTGATAATTCCTGTTTGTATCCCTATAGTTTCAAAACCTTGAATCGCCCCCTGAACTTTTAATTTCTTCCTCGTTTGAATCCTTCAAGCTGACGTCGTTACCTGGCTCAGTTAAATCTGTCTTTTTTTCTCTTTCTTGTAGGGGTATTTTCGTCCTTTCTTCTTTATCTCTCATAATACCCTTTTAATGTTTTAACCTCATTGTAAAACCCTTTCAAAGTTTAACCTTTAACCTCTTTCAAAGAAATAGCAGAATCAATACTTCAAATCAAGGATTAAACATCTTCATCATCATCTATACTGAAGATGGTTGGTCCTACGTGGTCCATTCGTGAAGTAGATTATCCATGGTTTGATCCAGTCGAAGTTTACGGTATGTGTTCTTCAAAATCGTTTTGAAATTCAGAGTTTTATGTTATCATCATATTGTTTTAATATTACAATATACATTATTGCAGCTAATGAGCCTACTTTATTCACACTTGAAATCCACCATGGTGGAGAGTTTGTGAAGTTCCCTGGAAGAATGTATGTGAAGGGTAAAGTTACATATGTGGACATGGTAGACAGTGATCTGTTTTCAACTTATGATGTTGATTCTATGATGCAAGAGTTAGGTTATGAGGTGGATGAGGTAATGTATTACAATTTTAAGATTCCGGGGCATGACTTGGATTTTGGTTTAAGAGCTCTTGGTGGTGATTTGGATGTGTGTAACATGCTACAATATGTGCAAATGTTTAAGTTGATTGAACTCTACATAGAACACAAAGTAACAAGGCTGAACACCTATTTCCAGTCTCCTAACCAAGGTGCAATGGTGATTATTGAAGAGATTGATGATAGTGGACCATCTATTCCTTGCAGAAGGCAGTTACAACTTGAATGGTTTGAACAAGACACTGATCAAAGTGTAGATGCACATGATGCTAATGAAGGTGTAGATGCACATGATGCTAATTAAGGTCATGATGCTCATGAAGGTGTAGATGCAGATGATGTTAATTTAGGTCATGATGCTCATGAAGGTGTAGATGCACATGATGCTAATCAAGGTCATGATGCTCATGAAGGTGTAGATGCAGATGATGTTAATTTAGGTCATGATGCTCATGAAGGTGTAGATGCACATGATGCTAATCAAGGTGATGATGCTCATGAAGGTGTAGATGCAGATGATGTTAATTTAGGTCATGATGCTCATGAAGGTGTAGATGCACATGATGCTAATCAAGGTCATGATGCTCATGAAGGTATAGATGCACATGATGCTAATTTAGGTCATGATGCTCATGAAGGTGTAGATGTACATTATGCTAATCAAGGTGATGATGCTCATGAAGGTGTAGATGCACATGATGCTAATCAAGGTGATGATGCTCATGAAGGTGTAGATGCATAGAATGCTAATCAAGGGGTTGAACCAATAATTAATGGCCAACAGGTTGGACCAATGGTAAATGCAGAGCCAGAGGTTATTGTGGAAGATGCAGTTGGAATGTCTGAAAGTGATGAAGAAGTTCAAAATGAAGAAATGGAAGTTGATCAACAACATTAGCACAAAAATGATTTTAATGACATTATGAGATATGATGTTTTCCAATCAAATTTTATAGAAGCCTTTCGTTCAGAACAAGATAACAATGATGAACATGTTAAGCAACAACATCATAACAATGATGAAAATTCTGGTGGATCTGATTATGCTGATTCTGAAACTGATGATGAAGATTTTATTGTAGATGTAGATAATCCTTAGAGGATATGGAGGTTGATACGGAGGAGTACAGAGCTTTTGTTGACATGAATGTGGATGATATGGCTAGTGATGATAAAAGTTATGAAGATGAAAGTTTAGAGGTTGATTTAGATAACTTTGATAGTGCTAGTGATGAAGATGATGCTCGATCTAGAAGGTCAATTAAAAAGCTAAACAGGAAGAATAAAAACTGGAAGTCAGTTGCATCATCATCACTCTATGTTGGCCAAGCTTTTGGGGATAAAGAAGTGGTGAAGGAAATTGTTAAGCCAATTGCTGTGCAAACAAGGAGGCAACTTGTATTTGTAAAAGATGACAAGCTAAGAGTTCGAGTGGTATGTTATGGAACAAATCCTGGGTCAGTTTGTAGGGAAGGGCAAAATGGGGAATGTTCAAAGGCAAGTGGGTCCAAAAGAAGGGAATCTAGAAAAGACAAAGAAGTTGGTAGTGCTGCAATAAATAATAACCCTAAAAAAAAGGTTCCCACTTGCCACTTTCCCATGGAAACTGCATATATCAAGGGCCAAACCGGATGAAATGTTTGTTGTGAAGACATTTATAGAGGAACATAATTGTATGCAAACAAGAAAGGTCAGGCTTTACACTGCTTCAGTAATTGCAAAAGAAGTAGAACCACTACTTGAGTCTAACCCTAATATACCCCTAAAGGCCTTGCAAGACATTTTACATAGGAAGAACCAGGTTTAAATCTCTATAAAAAAATCTTTATGGCAAAGATTATGGCATTGAAGAAAATGGAGGGCGATTACTTATCTTAGTATGGGTTATTGAGGGAGTACTGTGAAGAGCTGTTAAGATCCAACCCAGGCACAACAGTTAAGTTAGAGGTTGAAAGTGAGTGTAACCCAAGTACTCCAACTAGACAATTCAAAAGGCTTTACATATGCTTTGCTACTATGAAAGCTGGTTTTAAGGCATGTGGGAGAGACCTGTTAGGTCTAGATGGGACCTTTATAAAAGGTCCATTCCCAGGACAAATGTTGACTGCAGTTGGTGTTGACTCTAATAATGGTATTTATCCAGTAGCATTTGCAGTGGTGGAGGCTGAAACAACAGATTCGTGGACATGGTTTTTGCAACTTCTTGGTAATGATCTAGATCTAGACAGTAACTCAAATTTCACTTTCATAAGTGACAGGCAGAAGGTAAGAAATTAGTGTTTTTCTTTTTGACTATAGTATGTTTAAATTTCATTAAGTCTAATTATATTTTACTGTCAAATGTTTTATCCTGTTTAGGGAATTATACCTGCTCTTAAGATAGTGTTTCCAGCAGCTGAGCATAGGTTTTGCCTAAGACACATTCATGAGAACATGAAAGCAAAATGGAGAGGCCACATGTATAAGGATCTTTTATGGAAATGTGCAAGTGCAACCACTATCCCTGAATTTGAAAAACACATGGAGACAATAAGGAAACAAGATTCATCACTGTATGATTGGTTGAAACAAATCCCTGCAAAGCATTGGAGTAGGTCTTATTTTAGTGGTATGTGTTACTTATCTTAATAATATATTTTTTTAAAACATAGAATGATTATGTCTAATTTATCATTCATGTCCAATGTTTGTAAAACAGGTAGGCCAGCATGTGATATTTTATTAAACAACATTTGTGAAGTATTTAACAAACAGTTGGTTGCGGGTAGAGACAAGCCCATAATTTCATGTCTTGAGTATGTTAGGGAATACATGTTGAAGAGGATTGTTGTTGTGCATAAGTTGATTTCAAAGAGCCCAGACCCCCTTACACCCTATGCTTTTAAAACCTTAGATCTCATCAAGAAACAAGCAAGTGAATATAGTGTAATCATGGCTGGAGTCAAAAAATACCAAGTTAGTGGACCATGAATTGATCAAGTTTGTGTTGACTTAGAGAAACAAACATGTTCGTGCAGGAAATGGGAGCTTACAGGCATGCCCTGTAAGCATGCGGTAGCTTGCATATGGGATTTGGCAACTTATGAACAACAAAATGCAGTTCCTGAGGCTTGGGTGTCAAAAGCTTATTGGTTAGAAACCTGGAAGGATGTATATCAATGGGAGACCCATGTGGATGCCATCCAATTATCCAACTACACTGATACCTCCAAAGCATCATACTCAGGTTGGGAGACCTAGAAAGAAGAGGAAGAGGTCAGCTGAGGAGGTGGCTGCAGGTAAACTTAACAAAGGTGGAAAGCTGGTGAAAAAGGGATTTTCAGTGAAATGTGGTTTATGCAAGAATTATGGTCATAACAAAAGATCTTGCAAAGGACAGGGTTCATCACAACAAGTTTCACAAGGTGCTCCTCTAGAAAGTCAGTAGTTAGTAACATAACTGGAAATATTTGTCACTTGAACATGATCCTTTAGCTGCCTATGTATTTTGAACATGTTTTTTTTGTGGGTATGTATTATGAACATGCTTTCATGATGGGTATGTATTTTCAAACAATGTCACAACCTTTCATATTTTATGGTATGTATGAATTACCTTATGATATTGTTTCTGTAATATGTTATGTTGGTGTATGGTGTATATTTGTCTAATATGATATGGACATAACTACTATGCACATGGCAGCTACTTTTATCAACTGTCTCAAATGGCAACTGCCTTTGTCAAGTGGCTGTATTGTGCATGTTTGTGAATTGAATCTAGCAGTGCTTAGTTATACAATGCATATAACCGAAAATTTGCTTTCATTAACCAATAAACTTGTACATCCACTACTAATTGACCTTTACAGCATATAGTACAAAATTAGGTCAATTGGTAGAAAAAAACAACCAAACCTTCACTAACAAAACAAGTACACAACAAATACAATCCAACTCAAAGTTAAAAACATTTTTAGTCTTTTCCTTGATGCTCCAACCTCCTGCCTCTTTCTTCTCTCACGTTGTTTGATCTTAGCAACCCATTAATAATTTCTGTACATCTTGAACATAGTGCGGGTTCAGCCCAACTCACAAAACCACAATTCGTCCCCATTCTTGCACAACAGTGAAATCGACGACCTGGATTTCTTGAGGTCCATGATGTGCGAACAAAGGTGCCAAATCCACATGAACATCTTACCATCATCTTATTTTGACAGAGGAAAAGAGAGCAAATTTGTGAGGGAGAGAAATGAAAGTGATTGAGGTGTATTTAGATCCATGTGTTTTTATTAGGGTTTTATGAGAGATAAAGAAGAAATGACGAAAATACCCCTGCAAGAAAGAGAAAAAAAGACAGAGTTAACTGAGCCAGGTAACGGCGTCAGCTTGAAGGACTCAAACGAGGAAGAAATTAAAAGTTCAGGGGGCGATTCAAAGTTTTGAAACTATAAGGATTCAAACAGTTAAAAATAACAAACCTCAGGAATGCAAATGGTAATTTACTCTATTGAAAACTTTAAAAGTTCAAGTCAAAGTCTTTAGTCTTAATTGAATAAGTGATTCGTTGAGTTTTGAAAAAACTTTATTGAAGTAATTTCAGAGTTATTTATATTTTTATACTTAGAAAGCAATTATTTTCTTGTATAAATGAGGATCTTTGTAACTATATCTGTGTGTAATAACAAATATTTGAGACAGGTTAGTCTGTCAATATCCAAAGTGTTTTGTCACTTATATAGCCTGAGCCACAGAATTTCGAGTTTAGGGATGAGAGGAGTCGTCGCTATTCAAGAAGCGACAAAGGTTTTTGTGGTCGGTAGTATAACTGTATAACTGATACACTAAGACAAAAAAAAATAAGGAAAGAAAAAACTATCTACTCAGATTATGTTTGGGTGGAAAAGAACAAGCAAGAACTAAACACTATAAAAGAATTTTGACTTGATCAGGATGTTATAAGTTACGGTTAACTAACCTTCTTCGTAACATCTACCCGGCAGTAGAAATCATATTAAAGGTACTAGTTCAAGGAAAAGCTGTGATCAAGTACAAATTGTATAACATGCCGAAAAAAGCAAATCTGATTGTTATTTACTATATACTTAAAAACCAAAGTTGGTGGTCGATGAAATTGTGCCAGACGACTTTGCTTTTTAAATATAGTTAAAGTGAGTTGATATTATTACAAGGTTAATTCTTTTTGGTCTAGTGGTTAAGACTCTACCGTTTTTAGTACTCACGCGAGTTCAAATCTCATGGGTGTCAATTCTTTTTTTCTTTTATTTTTATTTTTTAAATTATTTCATTTTCTTTGTTACTAATTGTAAACATATTTGTCGTTTTGATGTAGATTTTTAACGGTTTCAAATTTCAAATATAAGTTTCACCAACGTTAATATTTCGTTTGGTTGTTGGTTTTCTTGATTGTTTTCAACATTTCAATGTTAATTTACTAAACAAATTTGTTTTTGGTATAAAGTATTGAACTATATTATCGTAAATTCACGACTTCACATGTTGTTTTTACTTTAATCTAGATATTTATTTAGAATTGAGTCATGTTTACATGATGTAGCGCGAGAAAATTGAGTCATGTTTATGCCGTAACGCATGAATCAAGTTATAATGCGTGGTCAATCAATATGTTTATTTTTATTAATGTTTTCAGCCACACCTTTTTATGGTTCAACATCACCGTCGCAACGTGCGGGTATTTATGCTAGTTATTAATTAAGAAGGAATGGTAATCATAGAGTTGTGTGAACATTTCTTATTGATCCAAATGACTAGATCAATAGAGACGAACTTATATCACGTACAAGAATAAAGAACATCAAGCAATAAACAACGTACAAGAATAAAGAACATCAAGCAATAAACAAGTGAAAAATCAAGAAAGGTTGTTGTTTACTCGAGTGCATGACAAAGATTGCAACGAAGTGGCACTGTGAGCTCATACAACCAAAGGATTGGTCGAGCCTAAAGGACTGATCAGGGACAGATCATGGAACTAGAAGTGTTAGGGGCTATTTGTTTCTGGGCTGACCAGCCTGACCTGGCATACCGACTCGGTCAGCGGGTCAACCCGTTTGATTTCGGCTTCGAGCCCGGTTGACCGGGTCTCCAGTGCTGACCCGGACCTTGAAAAAAATGTGCTGACCGGCTGACCCGCAGGCCGCCGCCCCCTCGCGACCCGCAGGCCGCCACCCCCTCCGACCCGCAGGCTGCCGCCCCCTCGCGGTGGTGGTGGTGTGGTGGTTCCGACCGGTGGTGTGACTCCGGTGGGTTTTGTTACTTAAATATTAAATCGTTTTGGTTCTAGTCAGATACTGAATCAAACAGCCAAGTTTCGGTCAGATGCATACCTAGTCAGAACTTCTAACTGGGTCAGCTTCTGACTCAGTCAGATCTTACCCAGTCAGTGTAATCAAACAGCCCATTAGGGGAGCCGAAAAATCAAACCTAATGATCAGGAGGAGTTTACGAGTAGAAAACAAGGTTCGGTGTTCATCTGAGCTGTTGGATGAAGATCTGGGTCGAGTGGATTAAAGTCCACATTATGGGGTGAGTGTCGGCTTAATTTGGATTGGATCATAAAATTATTGAAATAATCTTGACAAGTTTAAAAGCCCAAGTTAAAGTTTTTTAAAGACTCGGTTTAATAAGTCACTGATGAAGTCAGATGGCCAAGTCTTAGCAACACTATTGTAGTAATTCTAGGTTAGTTACATTTTGGTAAGTTAACTTTATTTTTCTTGTATAAATAGAAGGTCTTTGTTATTGTATGTCACGTGTGGAGTTCTAGATTTATAATAGAGACTTTGAGACGGGTTTGTCTCGAAGTATACAAAGTGTTTGCTTGTTTTTAATTATCACTTATTCCCTAGGCCATCAATTTCACATAAGATTTCCTTCAAGGCTTTACAATATTTGTTAGAAAACAATTCTGATAGCATGCTCATCATTGAGTCCCTTAAAATTGTTTATTCTATATACTATTGATACCTCTGTAACTTTCATATTCTTCTTTTCTTGTTTCTCTATGTGGTGATGTTTGTTATTATTTATGCTTTTCTTGTTTCTCTATGTGCTGATTTTGTTAATATCAAGTAATGTTTGTTGGAATTGTTGATCTCGAAAATAAAATTTGCAAAAGTGATGTTCAATACTTTATGTTTGTGTGGCAACGTTCGTATACGCTTATGCAATGCGAAATAAGAATATCTCACGCATGTACGTTGCTCATGTAATACAAAAGCATTTGTTGTAAGTGATGGTCTTAACACATTTGGGTCGATGAGTGCTCAAAATTGTTCAAATCATGAAGCCTATAAGTGCCCAAATGTCAATTCAAGCACGTGGCAAAGACACTTACATGCTAAAAAAATGTTATTTTATATAATTTGGCTTTCATAAATTTTATATTGGAATGTTGATAAAAAAATAAAATAAAACCTTATACTAGATTTTTCTAAAAAATTAATGAGTACAAGTTATTGGAAGAAAATAATTACTTTTGTCAAACCTTAGAGAACAAAATTAAAATTAATAACATTAAACATACGAATGCGATGTGCTTAAGAAACAACTTTCACAACTTGAAAATTCACTTAATTTTATTGTATTGGTTGGGTGTGGCAGTGGTAGATCAGAAATTTTGGCTACGGGAGACAACAAACGGGTCAAGTCATAAATATATTGGGTCGAATATTACAACAAATATTTAAAAATATTTCTACTATAATAAAAGAGTATCTTGATAGGACATGTGGCAACACCACATTCTTTCTCATCTAAATTTTCTCGTTTCTCTCTCATATTTAATAATTACCTTAATTACTAATAATAGTAATTAACTATTATTCAGATCAAAGTGTATTTTTCTAATAAATTAAGAAAGATATCTTCTTATTAATGTTTTTTTATAAAAAAAATTTTTTTAAATAAGAAAATTTTCTAAAACATCAAACTTTTTTAACAATACAAAATATTTTAAAATTGATGTTTTTTAAAAAGAATTTTTTTATAAGCCAAAAATAATTAAAATCAGGAGTTATAATAAGAAAACTTTTAAAAATGGTATTCGATAAAATACAGTTTGTTTTGAAACGTGTTTAATTTTTTTGGCTAAAAAATGTTAACAACATTTTAAAAGATTGATATCATTATTTTATTACTTATATAGTTTTGACTCATATGTAATTTCAATCGTAACTTATTGTACAATAACGTTTTATACTTAATAAATTTCATTACATTTAATATTTTATTTATTCAACACGTGTAATACATTAGTTTATTAAAGCTAGCAACAAGAAATATTTAAATATATTTGGTCAAATATTACGACGAATATTACAACAAATATGTAAAAAGGTTCAGATTAATGAAAATATCTAAAAAATTTATTTAGAGAAAATTGCAAAAATAGTCCCCGTGGTTTGATTATATTGCAAGTTTAGTCCCCAAATTTTAAAAAATTACAAATTTAGTCCAAACATTTGGAAGTTTGTTGCAAATTTAGTCCCCATCGTTAGTGTCCGTTAGTTTTTAACGATCTGGGGACCAAATATGCAATATGATCAAACCATAGGGACTAATTGTGAAATTTTCTCAAAATATTAAAAAAAATTGAAAATTAAAATAATTCTAAAATCGAATAAAATTTAAAAGAAATTAAAATCAAACATAATAAATTCAAATAAACATCATAACAAATATCAATAATTTTTTAAAAAATAAAATAAATGTTTAAAAATCAAATCAAATTCAAAACTAAATAAAAGTAAAACTAAAATGTATGTAAAAAGAGAAAGCGAAAAGTATTGAAAAAGAAGTATGTGATTATAGTAAAAAATTAAATAAAAACCAAATAAAAATTAAAATACATCGAATAAAAATTTATAAAATTCAAAATAAATATTGAAAAACTCATATTAAAGTTAAAAAAATAAAAAAGCGGTTTGATTTTATTTATTTGTTTTTTGGATTTAGACTTTCACAAGGTTTTTGTATTCTTCAATTTAAACATGATATATGAACTTTTAAATTTTAATTTTTTTTAATTTTTATATGATTTTTTAGTTTTTTTTAATCTTTTGAGAAAATTGTGCCATTGGTCCCTATGGTTTGGCCATATTGCATATTTAGTCCCCAGATAGTTAAAAACTAACGGACACTAACGGTGGGGACTAAATTTGAAACAAAATTTCAAATGTTTGGACTAAATTTGCAATTTTTAAAATCTGGGAACCAAACTTGCAATATGATCAAACCACATAGACTATTTTTATAATTTTCTCATTTATTTATTTCCGATTAAAGCAACACTGTTAGTAGAAGTCAAATACGATATTGCAAGACCGTTTAAGGGATGGTCACTTATAATGCAACACACAACGAGAAGAGTGTTTTAAAACACTTAACAGATCAAATAGGGAAGTGGAAACAATATGGTTTGATACTTAAACCACAAGCAAATATGAGATAGAACAAGAACAAACAACACTAGGATAATGGTTTTCAAGAATGGTATATATTACTCTCAAGCTCTTTACAAGTGTTACAAAAGCATGAAGAAAGATACAAAGACCTGAGATATTTTATACTACATCCTACAGCCGGCCATGCTTAGAAAGCCAACTGGAAACAATTGATCTAGACAACAACAAAATCAAATGTAGAGTCAAAAGGCAGATTGTCTTTTGACTAGTGACTATGACATGCCATAGCTCACGTCCTAATATATTACAAAAAGGATAAAAGTACATAAAGTAGAAAGCAACAGACTCAATACCTCAATGTACAGTTACCAAAAGCATGGACCTTTTCATCAACTTGTGTAAGTTGGTGAGTCATTAGAGTTGCAGCAGAAAGTGGTCCAGCTTTATGAAAAAGTACACCAGATAAAGCATGTAATAAAAGTCTTTGGAAGAAATCAATCTTCACTTTTTGGCTTCGGAATACTTTGCCTTTGAAGCTTTGGAAGACTTCACTTTTGGCTTCGGAAGATGTTGGTCTTGACTTCGGAAGATTTTACACTTGGAATAATTCTGATGCAGGGTGTAAAACTTCCGAAGCATTTCTACTTTGCACTTAAGTGCATGCATGCAGGAGAGACTTAGAATATTTTAGGTGTATCAGCCTTACATGAAACCTTACAAAATCCCTAGGCTGATGCTACCAAAAGATTTGAAGACCTTAGATTTGACAGTCCTCATTATGATAATGACTATACCCTTCTTCATCAGATGGTCAGGATCACTCAGACTTTCAAAGTATCTTCTCATCTCAAAGAGATCATGCAGAGATAGGTTAAACGTGTCCTGCCATGTGTAGACATCTTGATCACCTTGATCTCTGTTGACATACCATCTTTCTGGATTAGTAGTGAAGGTCCATGATAGGATGGGTTTTCCTGATGCAAGAGGAGCTGCTGAATTGGAGTTGATTGAGCTCCCTCTTGTTGCACTTCCTCAGGATGTTCTGACTCATCCTGAGGTCTAAAGGTGGATGACTTGGATTTCTTCTTTGACTTTTCCCTTCTAGCCATCCTTTTCTTCCTCTTTAAAGTCTTTGTCTGAGAGGACTGGCCTTCAGTACCAGGTTGTTCTGATTTGTCTTTCTCAGTTGGGTCCTCCTCTCTCACAGGTTCAGAAGAAGAGGGAATTTGACCCTACTGGGGATCAGAAGATGAAGCTTGCTGAGGTCCAGCAGGAGGTCCAGGTTGTGTTGTCTCAAGTTGTTCAACCTTGACCTCCACTTTAGGAGGGGCTTGACTTGGTGGGGAGTGCAAGTCAATGAGCTCTCCTCTCTTGATCTTTTGCTTGATCACCCTTATGTGCTCATCCATGGTGGATAGAGAAATTGGGCCAAGTCTCCTTTCGGAGAATCCATACAGCTTCAAGAAGCTCATCATCCTCTGCTTATCAGCAGACTTCTTTTGACTATTTTGGATGATGGCTCTTGACTTGGCTGCTTCTTCCCTCGTCTTTCTCTTTGTAGCCTTTTGTTCTTTGAGTACTTGAAGTTCAAGTTTTTTGAGATACTCAAACTCAATATACTCAAAGGACAAGGGAAAAAGTATAGATGCCTGGTAGAGTCATGTGGCAGTCAGGTAGCTGATCATATTTTTCCTATCAGTTTCTTTATCTACCTGAGGTTGTGGAGTTGCCACAGTCTCTTGCACAAAGCTTTCTTGAACTGGGGAGAGGGTAGGAACATGTTTGTATAGTCTTTTATGTCTTCTTTCTTCTTTGATTTGAAGGAGCAACCTTGCATCATCTGCTTCCTTCCTCTCTTTAAACATTTCCATGTCTGCCAGTTTATTCAGTTCTTCTAAGGGGAGAGAAATAATCTCCTTAATGTCATAGTTCCTAGTCTGCAGGTAAGTAATCCTGACTGTCCTTAACTCATCATCTTGAGTGTTTGGTCTGGGGGCAGCCCTGATTGCAGCTTTCATGAAGCCTGAAGACCTAGTGGGACTTTCTTCCCTTAGCTTCCTCTTCGTCTCTCTCTCTCTCTCTCTCTCTCTATCTCTCTCTCCTCCTCCTCCTCAATCTCATCCTTTTTCCTTTGTCACACACAGACCTTTATGACTCAGGATGGAGAGAGTTTGGCCTTCATTGTTTGGAGTAGCATCCAGACTCTGGCTAGAGAGAGGCTGTGATACACCTTCACTTGCAGGTGTTTCACTAAGGGGATGGATTGTTGAAGTTGCTGGTTCTGTGACAGTGCTTACAAGTTTTGTCACTGGGCCTTAAGTCAATGTTTTCCCTTTGAATCTAATCTTAGGGTCCACCTCAACATCCAGTTGACCAATGACATTGCCTGCTCGCATTTGTCTTCTTGCTTTGAACACTTCAGCAATCCAGTCTTGAATCCTTTGAGCCATTCTGCTAGCTTGCCTGAATTGACTTGGGTTGGCAAGTGGCATGCTGACTAGAGCAAGACCTTCATAGTAGTTCAAGGTCTGAAAATTGAAGACTTCTTGCTGTCCTTGAACTCTTTGAAGTATAAGGGCTCTTTTATCAGCATCATACCTCCACCTAATTATGTAATTAGAGGCTCCTTGGGGTGGAGTTGACATAGCCCTTGAAATTTCCTCCTCAAATAGACTCTGAATGAGTGAGTCCACATCAATGTGAACTTGAGAAGGTTGCTGAGTATGGACAACTGTAAGTGAGGATGGTGAGTCCTCAATGTCCATACTCTGTGAAGAACTTCCAGGTTCTGTGATTACTATGACTTTCTCCTCTTTTTTGGTAGCATCACCCACTTGCACAGGTGAGCTAGGGGTTAGGTCAATCACATCCACAAGTTCTTGTGTTCCTGGATAAGCTCCTCTTAAAGATCTCCCAGCTAGTTTCTCCTTAAGATAAAATATCTCAAGTTGTTGATCAGTGACCCTGTTTTGTAAGGTAGTCACCTGAGATTCAAGGTGACTAACCTTAGAGACTAAATAGGAGCATGTTTATGACAATTTCTGCACCTTTATTCTCATGTTTCCCTCATATTCATCAGAAGAATCATTAGGGGATGAGAGAATTGGACAAAAGTCTTCTCTCTCACCACCAGCATATTGTTCTTGGCTGCTGGATTTCCCCGGCTCACTGACAACTTCAAATGAAGTGTCAATAGGCTGAGTTGCCATGGTTGAGGTCTTAATAATGTAATCACTTGCAGAAGTGAGAGCCTCTTCCATATGGACTTCCTGAACAGGTTCAAGGAGATCCACCTTCGTGATGGGTGAATGATGTGGGCTAGACATGGGAGAGGCAGAAGCACTCATCTCTCTTTGAGTGGGGGGAAAGAGTAGAGAGACTCATGGTACTCACTGAATCTCATGTCTTCATCATCATAGAATTCAAGGTTGGGAATGGGTTGGTTTAGATCAAGAGGCTGGGGATGGTAACTTTCCCCTAAAGGTTGTTCACTAGAGTTTTGAGACTCTGAGTGAAGGCTTAAGGCTGCTTAGGTAATGAGCTCATCAGGCTGAGCATTAGGAACCTCAACACTGATTGTAATTAAGATGGGAGTGGTTTGCTCCTCAGGAGAAGTGGGAGCTCTAGTGTCCACTTCTTCCTGTATTAGTGATAATATGGGGGCCTGCACAAGCTCAATAGCTTGAGCTAGGATTCGTTTGGATTTTCTTTGGTAGGTAAGGAGGATGCATGGTTCTTTAGGAGGTTGAGAGGTAGAAGGTGTGGGTTCAACACTAGCTTGTGTTGCTAGGTTGTCACCTTGAGCAATGAGCTCTAACATTTTTAGGACAAGGGCTGTTTCTACCCCAGAGAAGCCAACAGTTGGTTTCTTCATAGTCTTAAAGATGTCAGGCTTCATCAGTCCCAATTTAAGAATATTACCTGTCCCCCTCAACTGTGAGCCCAGGTCATAGTTGAGAATGTGTTAAACATATCTTGGGAACATATAATACTCTAAGGAGTCAAATTAGCAAGTAAATTAGTATAAAGAAATTGGTACCTGAATCTGACCTCTTGGACCATTCCATGGACTATAAAGGAGAGATCCTCAAGAATCTGGTCCCATCACCCATACTTGTTGGATAAGCTGTGAATAACTATATGAAGTAGGTACTTCCACTGGGATGAGACCTTCCCTTTCCTGAAGGTCTTTACAGAGAAATCCCCCTCATATCCTATCTGCTCAAAGGAATGATTTACAGCTTCTTTTGGAAAGAACAACTCACCTTCTTCATCATCCAGCTGTAGATGGGTGTTGATGATGGCTGGAGTGATGAAGATTGTCCTCCCCTGCACTGTGGCAGACAGTGCCTTCTCACCGTCCATAATGACCTCTTGGCAGGTCTTCCAGAATTCTAACAACTAATCCTCATAAAGAGGAGGATCAATGGTAAGGGAGGTGAAGTAGTTTGACAAAGAAATAAAATAACAGACCTTTGAGAAACTTGGATCTTTCTCAGAGTCCAACAGAGCAACCTGATTGTGTTGCCTGTGGAGTTGCATGGAAAAATCTGGGTTGTTTCTGCTGTTGAGGTTGGCCATTTCGAAAGCTTAGTAGTGAAGCAAGATAAGAACAAAGGCGGTTTGTAGGTTATTTAGGTTTTCGAATAGTTCAGATGAAGAAGAGAGTGAAAGAGGGGGGAACCGTTAGGTATATGTTGGTCCAAATGATCGATGAACAGTACAATTGATTGATCAAATCGTTTAAAATCCACTAACAAACATGCATAATAATCACACAACAATAATATAGTATCAAAGGTGTTAAATAATAATCAAAACAAATCAAACACAAACACAAACAAAGGCTCAAAATGATTTCTATTAGATTCCAGCCACAATCACAAACTTGCAACAATGATATTTCGAATTAGGGTTTTTGCAAGATTGACCTACAAAGATGAAATCAATTCTATATATAGGCTATGTAGTATCGCTGGCAGTTTCGCTGGATAGCGAAACTGTCAGGCCCATGCCCAGTTTCGCCCGGCGACGAAACACAATTTCGCCGGGTGAACCTGGTCTGCTGACTATGAGCGAAACTATAGTTTCACTCATAGTTTCGCTGGGCAGTAAAATACACAAAATACAGACTTAAAACAAAGTAATCTAACAAAGATCCTATTACATTTAAACAAAATATAAACACTAATCTAAGGTGAGTCCAACTAATCTTGGTCTTCAATACTCCCCCTAGGTTGGACCTCACCTACTGGAACTTCTTCTGCAGCATCATCTGCTCTTCCTTCCTCTCCAGCTTTAGATGTAGTCTCTTCTTCAGCTCCTGCTGTACCAGCTTCCTCACCATGTGCACTTGCTTGTTCAAATTACTTAGTAAGATCCTTCACATCCATCCTAGTCTCATCGGCTTGAAGAATCTTGTCTGCTAGCTCTCCCACCTCTGCCCTGACCCCACGAGCCTTGTTGCAACCTCCATAAACAGGCTTGCCTCTTTTCTAGTCTCAGTTCTAGCTCCTGCTGTAATATGATTCTCACATAGCATCAGCAGACCTTCATCACAGAAAGAGAATACCTCCATAGGATCAAACAATCTGATTTCAGCTCCATCCTTAACCCTTATCACTACCTCTCCAGTGTTATTATCATAGAACCACTTCTCAAACTTTTGTAGCCTTTGTGGGAGAGGATCAGGTAGTCTTACCCTGCTAATAGTCTTTGGGGGCTTTACCCTTAGCACAATCCTCCCTTTTCCCATCACCCAGTCCTTATCGTTCTTTGACCTTTTTCTCTCCGCCTTCATGGAACCAAATGACTCAAAATTATCATTTTTCCCTTGCTTAACCTCTTCTTCCAGCAGCTTAGCTCTTTCGCTCAAATGAGAATCAATCAATGGAATTTCTGCCAATTGCCTCAAATCCCATTTAGGCAAGGTCTTGAAAGCCTTCCTTTTGTGCAGATATGATATCCTACCCCCCCCTTCTCTTTATCATAAACATCTTCAAGCTTGCATTGTACTTCCAGCTTATAATCTTTTTCTCAGACTCCTTCCTGCTCGTCCCCTAAATATTCTGAAATAGTGGGGTCAACTGTTCTTTTTCCTTTTCTCTCATAAACCAATCATCCTTTTTCAACTCAAACACATCTCCTTCAGTAGAGCCCTTCTTGGCTACGTATGTCAAGGGACGCTCATCCACCTCATAGTATTCCGGCTCTGAATCATAATCTGCCAGTTGCTCTTCAATCTCTTCCTCATCAACCAGATTCATCTCAGCTGACTTCCTAACTGCTTCTTCAGTTGGTTCTTTCACTATCTCCTCAGCAACAAGATCTGTGTCTATATCCAATCCCAGTCTATGAATGCAGCCTCAACTACTTTCTCCATATTTCTTGCAACTCCTTCCCTTCGAACATCAGTTTCACTACCACCAACATCTTTTTCACCCGAGCCTCCTTCATTAGTAACACCAGCACTACAAGGGCCCTCTCCTGCCTTTGATGAGCTACTCACATTTAGAAATGAGTATGAAGATCATGTATAGGTTGGACTCACCTTAGTTTAGATTGCTTACTTTACTTGTAATAGGACTTTTGTTAGTTTCCTTTTGTATGTACTTAGATTTGTGTAGCTTAGCAGTCTAGCGAAACTGTGAGCGAATCTGTAAATTCGCTCACAGTTTGCTGTTCTTGTTTACCTGGCGAATTTAAGTTCTGCCGGGCGAAATATAGTTTCGGCAGGACAGTTTCGCTGACAGCGAAACTGTCTGCGAAACTAAGACTGCTATATATACTCATGTTAATTTTCATTGTATGGTAAGCTTGCAAAACCCTAATCGTGGATCATTGTTGCAAGTTACCGATTTCAAGCAGTTATTACACAGAAATATCATCGTGCTTTTTGTTATTGATTGTCATTGATCATTGTCTTATCAAGTATGAATTAGTATTGTGTTCAATCTTCTCTATTATCATTGTTTAGCATGCTTGTTGGATATTGAGCGATTCTTCACATCATTTGCACTGTTATTCGATCACATGGACCAACAGAGTATCTTGATGTGTCTGTGAGATCATCTAACTCAGACTGAGTTAGCTGATTTGGCAGGCCGGCTGTAGCTTTCAACTCATTCACTTCACTCAATAATCTCTTAATCAAGGCCTGTTGATCGACCACCATTTTTGTTATACTCTCCAACATCTCATCCTTCTTTTTCTCTCTCAACTCCTGATTCATCAGTTTTGTCTTTATCATACTTAACTCATTTGCCAGAGAAGAGTTAAGATTTCTAATCAAATCTTCATCTAAGTTTCCCCTTTCATCTCTTCTTTGAGGCTCAGAAAAGGTTTGATTTATGCTTGGACCTCCTCTCAGTCACCTTTTCTGACTCAGCGTGATCTGCCCTTTTTTTAGACCTCTTTTCTTTTTCAGCCCTTAAAGCCTCCTCAACCTCATCAATCTCTTGTTCAAAGTCATATTCTTTCTCCTTGGCATATCTCTTTCTTTTCTTAATAGCCTCAGCCTGTTTTTCTCTATTCTCCTCAGCATTCTTGTTCTCAGATCTATCACCCTCCTTATATAATTCCACCTCTCAGCGGGATACATATTTTCCCATAAATGAGTGATCCTACCACTAAAATCATGTCTAATTGCTGAGCAATCAGCAAATATCCTTGTATTCATCTGTACAAGCCTCTTTATTTCTCCATGACGTGGCATGTTAGGAATCAAATCCCCAATCATCATTTGTATAAATCTAGGATAAAGCAGCCATTTTTCTTTCTTTAGCGCCATGATATTCTTAGCCATAAAGTCAAAAATTAGCTTAGCAATGTTGGCCTTTTCCCTCTGCAGAAATTAATTATGGCTCTAGCCCAATCAAAATTCAATCCATCTGAACCTCCCTTCCTGTGATCTAGGCACATAATGAATACATGAGCAATGTATCTCCATTCTTTGGATAGGAAAGATTTCTTGATCTCTTTCATAGTGCCAAAAGGAGGTCCCTCGTAACCAATGCTTCTGAAAGCCTCGAATACATCATGCTCAGATGAATGCACCTCGTCTCCACAGTCTTCTTCGAGTCTCAGAACTCGAGCAATAGTCTCCACAGTGAAAGAAATGTCGTTCTCCAAAACTCTTGCCACTATCCTTTGAGGATTGGCCCTAGTGTCATACTCTGATGTTCTCCAGAAATCTCTAATGTGACGATCGTATATGGTGGGGGAATGAGAAATAGCATAAGCAATAGTCGAGTCCTCAGCCAACGAATACAGTCTCTGAATCCAACAGCTTTTGGATTCTGATCATCCAAAATGGCTGTGATGTTGTTCCTATATTGAATTTCAAATTAACCATTTATCTGAAAAGAAATAGATAAAATATGTTAGAATGATATAACACAATAAATAGAAAAGATTGACAATAAAATAGCATAAAATTAAAGTAGACAAGATTTAGTTTTGCTGGCCGAAACTGTAGTTTCGTTGGCCGAAACTGTAGTTTCGGCAGGCGAAAGTGTAAATTCGGCAGACTGACAGTTGAAATTTCAGCCAGCCGAAAGTGTAATTTCGGCAGGCGAAACTATAATTTCGGCAAGCCGAAACTATTAGTTTGCTTGGACAGCCTAACGTTACAGTTTCGCTAAGATCCAGTGAACTTTCGTTCAGTTTCGCAGAAAGCACATATACTTTGGCAAAATGAATCTGCAAAGGTAATGAATCGACACAATCAATTGACGTTTTAAATGTGAATAAAACTCAGATTAAAGTGAACAAACAGGTTCGAAACACCCACCTAAGTCCTAAATCAACATAAAAAATCACAGAAACCAACAAAACTCGATTAAGCTCAGGAGATTCGATTAGGGCTCCGAGAGTACACTATAACAGGTGGTGCGAATATGAGCTGTTAATTTCATATTACCCATTATATAACCCATAGTTTCGCTGGCAACGAAACTGTAGTGTCGCTGGCAGCGAAACTGTAGTGTCGCTCGGTAAAGAATTAGATCAAAATGGCTCTGAAATGAACGAAAGTACCGGTGAACCTATAGTTTCGCTCGACGAAACTACTAGCGAAACAATAGTTTCGTTGGAACCTAAAACTTAACATTTTCTATTTCATTTTAATATTTAATTATTTAGAATAAAATTTTAAACAGAGACACAAAATGAAATTTAAAAAAAAGACGCCCCATAAGACCAGCAATATTTCACAAAGAAATATAAGACAAAATTAAAATACTAAATGAAATAATAAAATAATTAAAAATAAAAATAAAAAATAGTAAAGGAAGTTAAAAGGATATTGAAACACGATAAACTGAAGAGGTTTTCCGGAAAATCAGAGTTTGGCGGAATTGATGATATATTGTCCTTTTAAACCCATGCCTTCTTCTTTTCAATGAGTAATATGCGGCTTCCATTATCATGTTTTTTGCGGTTAGTTGAAGAAGACTTAAGTAACTCGGTCCCCATAGACGTTTGGCAAAGAAACTCATCCTGTCCTCATGATATATTGAACAATATGATTAACTCTGCTTGATTTTCCAATGTAGAGCACAACAAGGATCTTTTCATAAGAAGCACAGACCTTATTATTTTCAAATGATGAGAGCTCCAGGTCTATACTCACGTATAACAGAGGAGATGATCATTTGAGCTTATCTGATGAGAACTTCAGGTCTATACTTATGTATAACAAAGAAGATCATCAGAATGTGCTGATGAGAGCTCCAGGTCCATACTTACGTATAACAGAGGAGATCATCACTCCAGGTCAATGTTCACACATAGCAGAGGAGATAAGCACGTAATATAGTAAACAGCATGGATCTTCTTTGACACAAATAGAGCTAGCAAGTAGCACTATTAAGTATACCTGAAAGCTCCAGTCAAAGCCTCCTTGTTCAACAGCAACTGCAGCTTGCTGCTTTGGTTTCTCATTCTGGGTAGCTCTCTCAGTGTAGTTTGGCATGGCTTGTGTTTGGCCACCATTTGTCCTTGGTGCCTTACACTCCCTTGCAAAGTGACCCATCTGGTTACAGTTGTAACACTTTACTTTGCTTTTGTCCAACCCAAACTTTCCACTGGCTGCACTGCTTGGAAACTTCCACCCTGTCCTCTTGTAGACTTTCTTGGCTCTATGAGTGATGAGAGCCATTTGCTAAACTATCTCCATGTATTCCAGATCATCTGGATGGATACAGTCCAGATCTTCAAGGGTGAAGAGAAAGTTGCATGTGCTTTCATTAGAAGATACAAAAGCTTGTGAAGAGCTTGTCTCTTGGAATGGGATTCCTTGAGTGTAGCTTTCTCTTGGTGTCTCCGGGAAGGTGATGAAAGGACCCTTTTGTGAGTTGTCAGGGTAGCAGATAAGATGATCTTGTGGTTCTCTACTATCCCTTTCAACCACATGGAGGGCTGAACTCAGTTGATTGCTGGAGTTACCAGATGAACTTTACATGTTCATCTCTATCTGGTATCCACTAAGAATACCATACGACTCTATCAAAGTGAGAGTCTTAAGGTTCTCAGTTGTCCTGATAACAACATAATAATGTGCCCATTGTCTAGGAAGAGAGGACATGAACTTCTTTACAATGTTCCTGTTTTCAAGAGTCACTCCAACATCCATTAGAGTGTCAATAATCTCAACATACCTGAAGTATTGCTGAGTCATGGTTTCATATGTTTTGAAGGTGAAATTTTCAAACTGCTGCTTTGGGAGATCCTTCTTGCTCTCTTTGGCTCAGTTGACCCCTCATACATCAGCTTCAGTGCATCCCATAGCTGTTTAGCTGTTTTGCACTTCTTGAAGCCTCTGTATATGGAGTTAGGAAGAGCAGTTTGAAGGGTTGTCATTACTTTCTGGTCAATTTCTATTCTCTTCCTGTCTTCTTCAGAATAGTCAGCCACGTCTTTTGAAATCATACCACCTCCAGCAGCAGCTAAAGAGGTGCTTGGTATGTGAGGGCCTGAGATAACAGATTTCCACATCCTTGAGTCTTGTGACTTTATGAACCCTTCCATTCGTTGGCACCAAGTGTTAAAGTCTTCAGGAGTGATCAGTGGGGATTTTGTCATGGTTCTAATTTCCATATCAGCTTTAATGAGAGCTGCTATTTGAGATGTTAAGTATTTTGTGTGTGTGAGGGATCTTAAGATGGTGAGATCTTACAACCAAGAGCCTAGAATGCTCTGATACCAATTGCAGGATCGTTTAAGGGATGGTCACTTACAACACAAAACACAATGAGGAGAGTGTTTTAGAACAGTTAACAACTCAAATAAGAAACCGAAAACAATATGGTTTGATACTTAGAACACAAGCAAATATGAGACAGAACAAGAACAAACAACACTAGGATAATGGTTTTCAAGAATGTTGTATATTGTTCTCAAGTTCTTTACAAGTGTTACAAAAGCATGAAGAAAGATACAAAGACCTGAGATACTTTATACTACATCTACAGCCGGCCATGCTTAGAAAGCCAGCTGGAAACATTTGATCTAGACAACAACAAAATCAAATGTAGAGTCAAAAGGCAGATTGCCTTTTGACTAGTGACTATGATATGCCATAGCTCACATCCTAATATATTACAAAAAGGATAAAAGTACATAAAGTAGAAAGCAACAGACTCAAGACCTCAATGTATAGTTACCAAAAGCATGGACCTTTTCACCAACTTGTGTAAGTTGGTGAGTCATCAGAGTTGCAGCGAAAAGTGGTCTAGCTTTATGGAAAAGTACATCAGATAAAGCATGTGTTAAAAGTCTTTGGAAGAAATCAGTCTTCACTTCTTGGCTTAGGAAGACTTTGTCTTTGAAGCTTCGGAAGACTTCACTTTTGGCTTCGGAAGATGTTGGTCTTGGCTTCGGAAGATTTTACACTTGGAATAATTCTGATGCAGGGTGTAAAACTTCCGAAGCATTCTACTCTGCACTTAAGTGCATGCATGCAATAGAGACTTAGAATATTTTAGGTGCATCAGCCTTACATGAAATCATACAGATATTAATGCTACATTTTGTTTGGTTTGATTGCCCTTTCTCTTAGTTTTATTTTGCAGAGTCCCCCAACACTTAAAATTTGTTCAAGAAAGTGGGATGTGGTTATACTAAAAATAGGACTAAATCTAAAAAGTCTAAAAATAATTGTGAGCTTAACACGTGTCTTCTATTGTTTTAAAAAGAATAGTATTTTAGTCATTGTGTCAAATACTTTAGCTCATTGTGTCTTTGTTGGACTCAACAAATGCATTAAAAGGATAATGCTTGTCATAATTAAACATAATGTGTTCTAACATCCAAACAATCATTAAGTAACACATTAGTATCATTAACATTCATAACATACACTAATTTAGTTTAAATTTCTTTTTCAGGTTTATAGATAAAAGGAATTTTTGCTGAGTGCCCATAGCGGATAAAGAAAGTCTACAGCGGATGACTATCTGTTAGCAGCGGATGAAGACTGAAGTCCCAAGTGTAGACAGCGGATGAAAAGCACACACAACGGATGACCAATGTCCACAATTGATAAATAGTCCACAACGGATATTCATCCATAACGGATGAACACTCCACAGCGGACAACTAACAAGACAAACATTAAAACAAGCATTAATTTGTATAAGCTATAAATAGCAGTATATCCTAATCCTTTGTAAGCTTTTGAACATTCAATACAATCAAGCATTAATTTGTTATATTTATTAATCAGTCTTATACATTAATTGTGTTATATATCAGCTTATTGTGTCATATATTTTACATCATTTGTTATATTTATTAATCATTTCGTTTTACGTTCTAGATTATCAAATGACACAATTTGACATTGTGTTATTTTGTCATTGTTTTTAATGTATTAAATTAATTAGTTGTTAATTTATAATTGTGTTATAGATATTAAAGATACACAACAATATTTTTCTACCATTATATTTTTCTTAAATTTATCATTTTAGAAAAACACAAGAATATTCGAGAAAACATAATAACCATCAAAAAGACACAATAAATTGTACTAAAAAACAATGAAGAGATACGAGCTTAAAAATGTAAAAAAAAATTATTATCTTTTTATATAACAATATTGTACTCGTTTTAAAGAGGAAAAAACGCTCGTTTGATTATGTAAGTTTTATAAACAAATAATGTCGTACATAAAAGTTATAAATGTTTAAAAAAAGATGAGAACTTGCAAAAAGTCAACAAAAATGGTTAATCCTCAAATACACCTGTAACAAACTTTTTCTTATAATTTGATCTTAACCATTGATTAAAGAGATTGATTGATGAAATTACTTGTTACACTTTTTAGTTTTAGTAGACTTTTTATTTGAACATTTCTTTATGAAAATACTCCTTTTTCTCTAATAACTAAATTCATAATGGCCTACCAAAAGCAAAATTTGAAATTTTTAACGGGCTCTTGGTGGCCCCCCTCCTTCCCTCAAAACCTAAGTTGTATCCGCTCTTATGATATAGGTGGGCATTTCGGGTTTTAGGTTGTACCTGAAACTGGGTATAGAACGGGTTTGGCCCCATCGAGTTTTTTTGTACCTGGTTTGAGGCAAAACCGGGTATGAACCCAGGTCGGGTTCACCTACATGAAAACCCTACCCACTATACCCGGTTAAGGTAGGGTCAGGTCTGAAACTAGATCCAATATCGGGTTTAATTTTTTTTTTCTTCTTTTCTTTCTTGTGTGTGTGTCCAATAATTGAATGTCAATTATGCATTGTTATATTGTATTATAGTGATTGTATGGATTTTGTGGTTGGAAACCCTAGTTTTGTGTTGGATCTAGAAAGGCTGGTGCAACCAAAACCAAGTCACTTAGAAGATTTTGGTACAACAAATAAAGGACTTTCGAAGCTAAGTGTGGAACTTCCGAAGGAAAAAGGAGCTCTTCCGAAGACTAAGTGTAAAACTTACTTCCGAAGGAAAACTCCAACTTCCGAAGACAAAGAACCTACTTCCGAAGATCAAGACTTAGAATGAAAGATCTGAAGTCAACTTCCGAAGTACAGAAGTCCTCGAGCCTTGGAAGTATAGAAGCCTCTTCCGAAGTATAAGTGGCTTCGAAAGAACTTGTTCTTCCGAAGCCAACTTACCTTCGGAAGACACTGCTATTATTCAGTGGACATAAGTATGGTCTCCCTGACACTCCGCTGCAGACCTCTGAGATACTGCATGGCGTTTTCTCAAAAGCCATCTAGTTGACCATACTTTAATCCACTGTTTACCTTTTTATGTTAGTACAGTTGCCATCTTTAGTTGGTGACAAAAGGTAAGTCATGGACATGTCATGACTACCATATCTTACATAATACTTTATCTAACTAAGATACCTTAACTTTAGCATTGTAGTATATGCTTTAGTCTTAGGTTTCCAGCTGGTATCAAAGTATATCGAGCTGTAGGATCTAGTATATATAGTTTGTCATTGTAACTCATGTATCATGCTTGTAAGAGTCTTGTAATATCTGAGTTGAGAAGTAATATATACAAGTGCCTTGAAAAATTTATTTCCGTGTGTTCCTTGCTACTTATTATATTATTATCAACTCTTGTAAAAGACTTTACTTCATCTGATTTGAGTGTTTCGATAAGTGAGTTTGAGAGAAATCCAAGTGTTTAAATGACAAACCCGATCCTGCAATTGGTATCAGAGCTTTTTAGGCTCTTGATTGTGAGATCTTACCATCCTAATCAACCTGTTTTTCACTCCTCCTTATACCTCACTCAAAATGGCCCTCAATAAATCTGAAGTAGAGATGGGGACGATGACCAAAGCACCCATCATCACCCCTGAAAACTTCAAGTCTTGGAGCAAAAGAATGGAAGGCTTCATCAGGTATCAAGACAGCAAGATGTGGCAATCCATTGTCAATGGCCCGTATAAGCCAAAAGTAGTTGGTGGAAACGGTGCCATGATTGAGAAAGCTGTTGAAGATTATTCTGATGAGGACAGGAAGAAGCTAGACATCGACAGCAACGCTATGACTGTTCTCATGACTACAATTCCAAACTCCATCATGGTGGGGTTTGAGCATTGCAAGTCTGCCAAAGAACTGTTTGATGCGCTTACTCAAATGTACTCAAGCTCAAATGACTTCAAGAAGGACTCACTGAAGCAACAGTTCGAGAACTTCACCTATATTGCTGGAGAGACTCTTAGCCAGCAATATTTCAGGTACATGGATCTCATTTCTTCCCCTTCATCTATGAGAATTGCTCATGAACTCAGACCTTACAAGAAAGTTCATGAGTGCATTACCTAATGAGTGGACATTCTACTTGCGTCTCTATCAAGAGAACAGAGAATCTGAATACACTCACCATGACCGAACTTTATGGGATCCTTGATGGATACCGTTTGGAAATGGAAAGTAAGAGGGGTCATCAGACAAGCAGACCCTTGAGTCTTCCTGCTAGAACGCTTTAATGGTTGCTGAAGGCTCAGGAATCTCTCAGCCTCAACAATACCTGACTTACACCCAGCAGCCATCTTGTTCTTCTGGCCATACATCACATTTCCTGAGACTACAAGGTCTTAACAAGCTCAGCAAAGCTCCTTTCAGAACAGCTGTGCTTTTGTCTCAGGAAGTGGACACTCAAATGATTATCAATACTGCTTTGATGATCTAGAGTGTTTCAGCCCGGATGACGTGGAATACGTGGACATAGTCCAACAAATGGCTCTTTTAACCTACAGAGCAAAGAAGTTCTTTAAGAGAACTGGAAGGCAATTTCCCTAGAATCCAATCAACAGCAAATTTGGGTTTGACAAAACCAAGGCCAAATGTTACAACTGTAACCAACTTGGTCATTTTGCAAGGGAATGCAAGGCTCCCAAGTCCAACCTGGGAACCCCCACAGGCCTCCACACATCCCTCTACACCAAAGCCCACCGGAAAGTCAACAGAAACAGCTACAATGGCTCAAGAAGTTGACTGGAGCTTCATGGTACAGGATGTGACTCCTGCTCAAGCACTCATGGCCGGAACAGATGAAAATAAGGTATATGAACATCTCTGTACTCCTGCCTGTATTGCTAAGGTTAAATTGTATCAGGACTACAATATGGAAATTAAATCTGATATTGAGTCTTTAAATGTGTTAAAATCTGACTTTAAAAGGGCTGAATCTGACTACCAAAGAAAAATTGAGGAGTTAGAGAAAACTGTGTCCCTATTAAAACATGAACACACAAACTATAAGACTCAGATAAATGATTTAATATCAAATTGACTGAGGCTCAAGCCCAGCTTGTCACAGCTGAGGCTCAAGCCAGGAAGTATGCTATTTCCGAGCAAAACTTCCAAGCCATTCTTGCATCATCATCCTCTCACTCAAAACATTGTTACCAAAACAAAGGTGGGTTGGGAACCAATGAAATTGCTCCACCACACTCTTATGAGTCTATAAGACACCAAGGTGTGGTACTGAGAGAGCAAGAGGTTCCATCTGCGCTGACTCACCTTCTCATGAGTCAAAGAATGATGCAACTATGGAGACCATCACGGGGAAGAACCAGGTAATTATGCCCTCCCCTGCCAATGATGATCAAACCCTGACCACCAAAGCCAGAAGAAGCAGAGCTAAGGCAGCCAGAAAACTGCCAAGAAAGTGGCTGAGTCCAAGCTAAAGATAGACCCAAAGCAAAAGGGTGTATTCATCTCAGCTGGATTCCAAGTGGTTGGAAACTCTGATTCAGGAAAGGGTGTAGTACCAGCACTCCTGTCCTACCAAAGGATCAGAATTTAAAGGGAAAGGTTGCTGATGAAGAGAAAAAGAACAAGAAACAGCAATCCTCAAGTTCCCAAAAGATTAACATTGCATGCATAATTGTGGTCTGCAAAACCACATGGCCAAAGATTGTTACTACAATCCTGCTAGCACACATTATGCAAATAATGTTAAAAAGGAAGGAGTCAGTGAAGGTTTCTCATTTGGACCATATCAAATGGTTCAAGTGATGAAAAAGGAAAGCTTGTTTCCGAAGCAAGGCTGCTTTCGGAAGAAGATTCTTCTTCCGAAAGGAAAAAGGCTTCGGAAGCTAAAGCTATCAAGACTCAGAAGAATAAAAGAGTCCCTTGAAACCATCCCAGAAAAAGACTGCTTCGGAAGAAAAGGTGGTGAAGGCTTCTTCCGAAAAGAAAGAAGCTTCGGAAGAATGCCAAGCTACAAAAGCTTCAACAAGCTCATCCTCCATGATCAACCAAGGGATGGAATGGAAGATCAAGGAAGATGTTGTAGCCCAAACCTCTTCTTCAAAGACATCCATTGAACCCCCATGCATAAATTTTGGTTCAATTATGTCATTATCATTGGAAGACCCAAGACCAATAAGGCTTGGGTTTCCAATCAAAACTAATCATCTCATCTTATGTGCAGGGACATCCATATGACAAGAATAACAACATTTGGATTGTAGATAGTGGATGCTCCAGGCACATGACAAGGAACAGATCTCTCCTTCAACAATTTCAACATTATGATGGAGGTCCTGTCCAGTTTGAGGTGAGGCCGGAGGATATATTTCTGGCAGAGGAAGTATATCCAATGGAAAGTTAAAAGTTGACAAAGTTAATTTTGTCAAACAGCTTGAACACAACCTGTTAAGTGTTTCTCAATTCTGTGATCAAAAGCATCAAATGCTCTTCACAGAACATGAGTGCATTATCCTCAAACCCGGGATGACAATTCCTCAGGAATTGGTGCTTCTTAGATCTCCCAGGAAAGGGGATATGTACAAGCTGGATATGAACAATGCTTCCCCAATGGGAGAAGTATCATGCTTTCTTTCCAAAGCTGATGGTGATGAGTCAACACTATGGCATAACGAATGTGTCATGTAAATTTTAAGACAATGAATAAATTGGCTAAAAATAACTTGGTACATGGTTTGCCTAAAAAGGAATTTTTCTGCAAAGATAACTGTGTTGCTTGCCTGAAAGGGAAACAACAAGGGCATCTCATAAATCCAAAGTTGTTAACTCCATCACCACCCCATTACACTTATTGCACATGGATCTATTTGGTCCCACAAGTATAATGAGCATTGGAAGGAAATCATATTGCCTTGTGATTGTTGATGATTTTACTAGATTTACATGGGTATTCTTTTTAAGAACCAAAGATGAAACTGCTGAAACTTTGAAATCTTTTATTCTTAAAATAGAAAATCAAGTTGATCACAAGGTTAAAATAATTAGAAGTGATCAAGGGACTGAGTTTAAGAACCTAGTTCTTGACTCATTTTGTAACTCAAAGGGATTGCCAGACAATATAGTGCTCCCAGAACTCCTCAACAAAATGGTGTTGCTGAGAGGAGGAATAGGACACTTATTGAGGCTGCTCGGACTATGTTAGCTGATTCAAAGCTGCCTCTAACATTCTGGGCAGAGGCAGTCAGCACTGCATGCTATGTGCAGAACAGAGTTCTTGTAGTAAAGCCACATGGAAAACCCCTTATGAGTTATGGAACAAGGCCACCGTTCATTGGCTTTCTAAGGTCCTTTGGCAGCAGGTGTACCATACTTAACACAAAAGACAATTTGGCAAAATTTGCTGAAAAGTCGGATGATGCTATCTTTGTTGGATATTCCTCTTACTCTAAAGCTTATAGAGTTTATAATATTAAAAATCAACAATTTGAGGAATCTTCCAACATTGTAGTCAATGAGCACACTCCTTGTGTTAGGGGGAATGGCCCTGATCATATCTTTGATTTAGAATTGTTTCCAAACTATTCTAAACCATCTTGTGAGAATGTTTCAGCTGGAACAGGTGCTCAAAGTGACTCTGATGAAGATCAACTGTTTGAGCTTCCCAGACCTATTCCAAGTTCCCAAGAGTTGCAGCAAATCAAGTTCCCACTATTGAAAGATCTGACAGTATAACCATCTCAAGAGATAGTGGTGCTTCAACAAGGAGTTCACCTGCTGACTTTCAAATCTCTTCAGGTGACCCTGCACAACCAAGCTGATGAAAGCAACATCTTGAAGGAACAGGCAACTGTTGATGATGCTTCACAGCAAACAAATGATGATGTTTCTCTTTCATTCAATCAGTCCTCATTGAATGAGTTTGAAACAACAGCTGGACCAAGTATTCAAGCTCCTGAGCAAAATATGTCCAATTTGGATTTATCTTTGCAACTGGAGGTGATTCCTAGACTTAGGATTCATAACACTCATCCAGCTGAGAACATCATAGGGGAAGTCTCTGAAGGCGTGAGAACAAGAGGACAAACTCACAATGGGAATGTCTGTTTGTACTCATGCTTTTTATCCCAAATGGAACCCAAGAAGGTGGAAGATGCCTTGAAAGATAGTAGCTGGGTTGAATCAATGCAAGAGGAGCTGCTTCAATTCAAAAGACAAAAGGTTTGGAACCTATGTCCGCTACCATCTGGTCAAGTACCTATAGGCACTAAATGGGTTTTCAGAAACAAGAGAGATGATAGAGGCTTGATTATCAAGAACAAGGCAAGACTGGTGGTTCAAGGATACACTCAGAGGAGGGAATCGATTATACTGATGTCTTTGCACCTGTTGCAAGACTTGAGGCAGTTAGGATCTTCCTTGCTTATGCTGCATCCAAGAATTTCACTGTCTACCAGCTTGATGTAAGTGTGCCTTTCTATATAGGGATATAGATAGGGAAGTCTATGTATGCCAACCTCAGGATTTGAAGATCACAGCATCCCAACTATGTGTGCAAATTGGATAAAGCTCTATATGGGCTGCACCAAGCACCTAGGTTGTGGTATGAGACATTGTCTCAGTTTCTCCTGAAAAATGGTTACACTAGAGGTACCATTGATAAGACTCTTTTCATAAGAAAGTCTGGAAGGACATCTTGCTCGTTCAAGTCTATGTTGATGATATCATATTTTGGTTCTTCAAATGACCAAATGTGTAAAGACTTCTGAGAGCATTATGAAGAAGAAGTTTGAGATGAGTTCCATGGGAAAAATGGACTTTTTCCTTGGAATTCAGGTAAAGCAAATGAAGGAAGGGTTCTTTATCAATCAATCTAAGTATGTCAATGATATCTTAGAAAGATTTGATATGAAAGATTGTAAAGCAGCAAAACACCTATACCCAGAAACCACAATCTCTGCCCTGATTCTGAGGGGGAGGATACTGATCAACATCAGTATAGAGCGATTATTGGTTCTCTGATGTTCTATCTCACAGCAAGTAGACCTGATATCATTTTGCAACTTGCATTTGTGCAAGATATCAGGCTGCTCCAAAGGTGTCTCACCTAATAGCTGTCAAGAGAATTCTTAGATACCTTCAAAGGAGCACCTAAACTAGGTCTCTGGTATCCAAAAATAGTGATTTCAATCTCTATGGTTACTCTGACAGTGATTATGGTGGCTGCAATATCAACAAGAAATCAACATCCGGTGGATGTCAATTTCTTGGTGGAAGGATCATCTCATGGCAATGCAAGAAGCAATCATGTGTCTCTACATCAACTGCTGAAGCTGAATACATTGCTGCTGCTAGTTGCTGTGCTCAGCTGCTGTGGATTCAAAACCAGATGATAGACTACGGATTCAACTTCATGAGCACTCCTATCCACATTGACAACAACAGTGCTATATCCATTACTGAAAATCCAGTGAAGCACTCCAAGACTAAGCACATTGATATCAGGTATCATTTCATTAGAGATATTCATGAGAAAAATCTTATCAAGCTAATCAAAGTTGACTCAAATGAACAATATGCTGACTTGTTCACCAAAGCCTTTGATGAACAAAGATTTAAATATCTCATTACAGCTATTGGGATGATAAACCTTGATTAGTTGATCTCATTTGAAAACCTTTTAATGTGTAAAGTCTTATGTCAAAACAATCTAAGCCCTGTTACAAAAGATCTTTTTCTAATTTTATCTAAGTATGAATTCTTCCGAAGAGAAATTAACCCTCGGAAGATATTTCACATATCTTCCGAAGCAAATTTCTCCCAGGATAATTTTCTTCTCGGAAGAGTGTTAAGTCTCGGAAGAAGCGATTGATTTCATATCAGATCTACTTCCGAAGCTTAACACACTCCATTTGAAAAGCAACATATACTCTCGGAAGTAATCAATTTACCTTCGGAAGTAAATTTGCCTTCGGAAGAACATTACCTTCGGAAATGCTTTATACTCGGAAGAAAGATTTTACTGTGTAACGGAAATCTTTTGGGCCCACTCTGTAAAAAGTAAAAGATTTTGTTAATGATGTCGGATTATTTAAATGGACTAACCTACCCCACCGCCCATGTCACATCATCCACTGAAACCTCACATCGTCTTATCCAAACCCCCTTTAAAACCGCCATTCCCATTTAAATACCTCCGGCTAATCACTTACATCCTTTTTACCAAAATTACTACTCTGCCCTAAAAGCTTTCTTCATCTTCAATTTACCCTATTCCGAACTATCTTCCTGTAACTTTCTTCTTCAATGGCACTTAACCCCCAGCACAACCAAGTCGCACTCCTTGACTCTTCAAGGGATGTTGACTTCTCAGACATCATCTCCTTTCTAACCCAATCTTCTTACTACACCCGCTCTGACTGTAAACCCCACGATTTACTCAACCATATGTTTGAATTTTGGGCAAATGGTCAGATTGAAACCCTAAATGGGGTTCGTGTCATTCGATCGAGCATTTGTGGCCAGGAGTTGGTCATTTCTAAACAAATCATCAGGGAGCATCTAGAGCTTCATGATGAGGGCGCTCCAACGGAATTCCCCAAAGCAGATTTGGACAATTCTTATATCCAAATGGGATATGGTGGAGATGTTAGCAGGTCAACTGTCTACAAATTTAACTTCTCTTACATTGGAAGTTCCTGCTGCATGTGGTTCTTCACTGCTTGTCCAATAAATCTGGGGGATGGGATCAAATCCCATATGAACTTGGGTGCCTAGTTCATGGTTTGGTGAAAAGCCTCCGCTTCAACTACTCAAGATTTATGCTGACTAACCTCATGGGAAATCTTCAAAGGGACACATTCTTCATGTATCCCAGGTTTCTCCAGCACATAATCAATTGTGAGCTGGACCAGAGCAAGCTTGTCTGCGCAGCTGCTCTAACTGCTCCTCAAATGAGGCCGACCATCTTCAAGACTTTGAAGAGAGTGTCCACCAACTTCACCGGAAGAGATACTGCACTTCTTCCAGGTATGATTGAGCCAATGGCTCCTGGTGACATCCCTGTTAACCCCACAGGTGATGAACCCACACCAGCAACTACCCTCACTTTGCCAAATCTACCTTCTCCACCCATTACCTTTACTTATCAGAGATGTCCCAAAGACCCTTGTTCAATCTTCTCTGATTGAACAAGCTCCTCATGTTCTACCCAAAAAGCTAGAGTGGAACAAAGGGCTCCCACTCAGCCTGAGGTCCAACCATCCTTCACAATTGACCTCAATATGGGTCTTGAGTCTCCTCAGTCTCAGACCCATGAGCCCAAACCCAAGCTGAAAGCCCTCAGGGAGAGTATCTATACTCCTTGAGCAGCCAAAAAGGGACAGCCCTATCACAGGCTCAATGCGTTTAGACATTGATCAAAGTCCCGGGTCATTAGGTTTCACTTCCATATCCTTTACTGACCTTTTAATTGGAGCTGATGAAGAGATTATGTCTCTTCAGGGCAATGAAGTTGATCCACAACACCTCAAGGATCAACAGAGCCCAAGAGATCTCTTATCTCTAGCCCCCATCAGCAAACCTTTACTGAGGTGAGTCCCACTGAGGTGGAGGGGACTCATGTAGATTCAGTTGCCACTACTGAAGGAGCCTCAAAGGGATCCTCAGGACAGTGGTAACATCACTGAGACTGAATCTACGGCAACCATGCCCTTTGATGACTCTGAAAGAGTCATCTTGTGCAAGGAAACCAGGGAGCCAAAAACCACATCTGTGGGTGAGGATAAAATACAAGGTATGTTACCTCATCTCCCCATGATTCTTCAAAAGAAGTGAGGGAAGATGCAACTCACCATTCAAGACCTACTTTCTAAGTCTCAAATCTTGAATCCAAGGTTAGGACTTTAGAGGATAGGTCTGCCACTCAACAACTTGAGATTGAAACTCTCAAGGCCAAACTAGCTGAGAAACAGATTGAGAATCTGTTAGGCATGTACCAACTCAGGTCTCCTTGACCTCTTCCTCTAGCTCATCAAGCTCTCAGGATGATGCTACCAAAAAGGGGGAGAGTGTTCACAGACAAAGTCAAAGACAAGAGGAAACCCAAAGTCAAGCTCTCACTTCCTTGAGCTCAAAGTATCCTGTGCAACAAGCTTCAATTTTCCCTGAGCCTCCTCTAGTTGTCATTCAATTGGATCAAAGGATGCTCCAAGATCTCAATAGGTTCTTTAAACAAGTTCCCTATTGGAATCTTTTATAGAATAGCCAAGTCCTGATCTGTCTGTGATCTACTTTGGAGCTCAAGAGCTTCAGAAGTTAAACGCACCTTCTAATCACTACCACTTTGAGGAAGTTGGTCCACCTAAGGTCCAAGTGGAACCTGAGATTAACTTCGAAGTGGAACAAGGACTGATGGCTAGCAACTGAAACAGTTGGGAAAGATAGTGCATTTTCACAGACTTCCGAAGCAAATTCAAAGCCGCGGAAGAACAATTTCAAACTACCGAAGCTGAGATTGCTGCTGCGGAAGGACTATTCTCATTATCCGATGATCTAATAGTCACAGATGCAATCCTGGAACTTGCATCAGAGGTTAATAGGGAGGATTTTCTCACCCAACCTCTAGCTCTAACATCAGCATTAACTCCAGCTTCCATCTCTACTACTCAACCTGAATCTTCCATCATCAAGAACCCCCAAAGTCTAGTACTCTTCCGAAGACATCAAAGGAAAGAGGAAGATGACTTTGGAAGAGCTTCAAGAGGAAGAAAGGTTGGAACTCAAAAGAAAGGTAGGCTTCCAACTGGAAAACTGCTAGCTGTAAGTACCAAAGCAGCTGCAGCCAACCAGGAGGCAGTCAACAACAGAAAAGAGTAGAGATTATTGATAGACTTGTTAGTTAGGAGTTGCAAATGAAGATGTATTCCTTTCCTGCTACCAGTAGAGGAGGTTACTAGAGCTGAAAAAGGCAACCTTGCTGCTAAAACACAAAAGAAGAGGCAGCAAGGGTGGCCTTAGAAGAAGAAAAAACAAGAAGAGGAAAGAAGAGAAGCTGATCTGCAGCTCAGGAGGGAAAGGATAACTTTCCTAATCTCCAGAGGTTTCTCTCAAGAAGAATTCTTCTCCACATAACAATGATACGATCTTATGGCTTTTCAAAAAGAGCAAGATCAAATGGAGAAGAGAGAAAGAAAGCTGCAAGGAAAAGCTATGCAGAAGAAGAAGAAAGGAAGAGGAAGCAGGACTTCTGCTGCCAAGAAGATAGGTGAGAAGGCTGGATGAATGGCTCATGGCTTCTCTGGCAGGCAGGTGGGTCCTATGTCTCTCCAGCGACATGGTGACATAAAGGCTGACATTCGCGCGGGGAAGAGGAAGGAGATGTACAGAAGGGACAGGGGATGATCTTCAAAGCAACCACTCAACCCAAACTCCAAACCCAACCCAACCTGAACCAATACCCTTTCCATTCCCCATCAAAACCGAACCAATCACTGAACCATACACCCCTGAACCTACACCATCACCCCTACCAATCTCTTCACCTCAACCACCTAAATACCCATCCTCCAACCAAAACTCTAGCCAGAACCCAAACACCTCAACGTACCCATCAACCCATCAAACCATCCCCTCATCCTTCTAAACATCTCTCCTTAGAAGAATTCAAGGCAGTCAAGACAAAGTTCATCAATTGCACAACTCTGAGCGATATCTCCTGTGAGGAGGATTCAGTCAATTTGACTTATGTTGATGGATCCTCACGTTCCCTCACTAGAGATCAATTTCTTGATCTGCCTAGAGGAACATTAGACCAAGCTGCAAATCTCCTTGGCCTCAATTCAGACACTTTGAATGAGGAAGAAAAGAAGTTAAGGAGAAGGCTAGTGACTCTACTGGATACCAAGAAAGGCGATCGGGTGCCAAGACAACCTCTTGCACCTAGAAAGAAGATCATCCAGTGAAGGTTCGAATACTCTTCTCACAACTTTATTGTTGAAAGAGAGAATGGAGAGCTCAACAGGCTAAGTGCCTCATCTCTGCTACACTTGAGCAGATTTGACATTGCTGAGTTAGTAGAGAAGCCATTCTCCAACCCTTCAAACTCTGATGTAGCTGCCCATATCAGAGATCATCTAGGCGGCCTTCATATGGGCGAGCTAACTGCTAGAAGCAAGGTTGAAGAAGAGTTGAAACTGAGAGAGGAGGAGGAAAGGAAGGGATCAGCAACCAAAGGCAAAGCCTTTCTACAAATGGTTGAAGGTCCTGAACTTGAATCCATAGTTAGATGGGAGTATGACTATAACTCCCGTCAACTAACTCTTTTCAGGGGGACACAACAAAGGGTACATGCCATTCAGAGTGATAGACTGGATCTCCTATCCACCAATAACTTGTACAAGCTTCTCAGCACCACTTCAGGGAAGAACAAAGAGACAGACAAATATCTTTTGTCCCTGGTGCTGAAAGCTTTGAGAAGCAGAAAAACGTGAGGTTTTGATAGCATCAGCCTAGGGGGAGTTTGTTGGATCTAGAAAGGCTGGTGCAACCAAAACCAAATCACTTAGAAGATTTTGGTACAACAAATAAAGGACTTCCGAAGCTAAGTGTGGAACTTCCGAAGGAAAAAGGAGCTCTTCCGAAGACTAAGTGTAAAACTTACTTCCGAAGGAAAACTCCAACTTCCGAAGACAAAGAACCTACTTCTGAAGATCAAGACTTAAATGAAAGATCTGAATTCAACTTCCGAAGTACAGAAGTCCTCAAGCCTCGGAAGTATAGAAGCCTCTTCCGAAGTATAAATGGCTTTGGAAGAACTTGTTCTTCCGAAGCCAACTTACCTTCGGAAGACACTGCTATTATCCATGGACATAAGTATGGTCTCCCTGACACTCCGCTGCAGACCTCTGAGATACTACATGGCGTTTTCTCAAAAGCCATGTAGTTGACCATACTTTAATCCACTGTATACCTTTTATGTTAGTACAATTGTCATCTTTAGTTGGTGACAAAAGGTAAGTCATGGACATGTCATGACTACCATATCTTAGATAATACTTTATCTAAGATACCTTAACTTTAGCATTGTAGTATATGCTTTAGTGTTAGGTTTCCAGCTGGTATCAAAGTATATCCGACTGTAGGATCTAGTATATATAATTTCTCTTTGTAACTCATATATCATGCTTGTAAGAGTCGTGAATATCTTGAGTTGAGAAGTAATATATACAAGTGCCTTGAAAAATTATTTCTATGTGTTCCTTGCTACTTATTATATTATTATCAACTTTTGTAAAAGACTTTACTTCATCTAATTTGAGTGTTTCTATAAGTGAGTTTGAGAGAAATCCAAGTGTTTAAGTGACAAACTCGATCCTGCAGAAAGGTTTTTCTCTGTGCCATAGTTCATAAGAGTCTTACCATGTGTCTTAACCACTAACAACTACCGTTGTTTTGCTTAGCAAGCAGTGTTCACTGCCTCTGTCCAGAAGGTTGATGGAATAGTTTAGAGTCAGACAACATTGTTCTTGCAGCCAATTAGTGTCCTGTTTCTCCTCTTCAGCAACACCATTTTTCCGAGGAGTCCTGGGAGCACTATATTGTATTGTAATACCTTTTCATCACAAAATTCTCAAGGATTTGATTATGAATTCAAACTCCTTAATCCATTTTATGGTTTGACCTTGTGATCATATTGATTCTCAATCTTTTTAAGATGAAATTCTTTAGAATCCAGGGTCTCATCCTTAGTTATAAATAAAGAAGACCCCAGTGAATCTTGTAAAATCATCTGTGTTCAACCAAACATAAGAGGTCCTTCTTCCTAGACTCATTACACTGATTGGGCAAGAGATCATAAGTGTAGGGGATTAATGATGGATTTCTTTCCTTTGGCTGGTGAAGATACCTTGTATTCTTTCCCCTTCAGGCATCAACCACAGTGATCATCACTGTAAACTATTTCTTTTGTATTCCCGTACACATCATTTTTAATTAATTTATTCATGTTTTTAAAGTTTACAAAGCCATTCTTTTATGGCCAGAGGTGATTCATCCATTATTTGCTTTATATGGAAAGCATGAGACTTCTCCTGAGGGGATGTTTCTTGCAAGTCCATCTTGTACTGTTCCTTTCCTGGGGCTCTGAGCAGATGTGCTCATAGGAATGATCACAACCCGTCCTGAGACAATTCACTCATGCTAATGAAGAGCATGTTATGACTCTGATCATAAAATTAGGATACACTAGAAGATTGTACCCAAGCTTTCTTGACAAAGTTTACCTTCTTAATGCTGATCTTCCCAT